>CALNHX010007019.1:0-79935 GCA_940337035.1 Agriotes lineatus | reverse complement strand
ATTCAAACTATTATTTAAGAGCTAGAAAAGGGGAATTAATATGTGAATAATTAACAAAGAAGAGCAACATACCTGATTTAGGTTATCAGCTCTCGGAAACGAAATTAATTAATTTTAGTGCAATAGCACGCACAATGATTTCACAGAATCCTGTTGCTTCGTTGAAATGCAGGAAAGAAGTGCTCGCCAAACAAGGTATCGGTGAGAAAACAACTGAAGAGTGGCGCGCTGCGATAACGAACAATTCGGAAATCCAGAATCGGTACCATTGCGCGGAACAAGATTTGATATTATTTGAAATACAGCGGATTATAACTCAAGTGAAAATATACTGGCTGGCCCGAAATAGATGGGTAATTGGCGAAACAAATAGACAGAGCTAAAGATTTGTTTCAAGAAAAAACCTCGAAGCTACGCCACTGACGAGATTTGCGAATTGCCCATACAATACTGTTGCTTTCCAAACAATAAGTCGCAATGCAGAGTACTTGTGCTGCAAGACTTTTAAACTTTGCAAATATAATTCTAATTTTTCTAAGAACTTATACAATGTCCGCCAAAGAGTCGGCATAATATGGAAAAAAATTATTTTTGATTTTTAAAAATCACTTTTTACGTCAATAATTTGTGCTTGCCTAAAAACCTATTTACCCCTATCATATATACCGGGGGTAGCTGGTAGATACCTCTCTGCGATCCCTGTGGAGAGCAGATCTACTTCAGGAACGCGACCCTGCTCACGTAAGCCTTGAATCTCCTCACCTCCCTAGTACCAGAGAAGTTTCATGACCTTTCCTTTAATCCCACCTATTTCCCTCCTACATCCTCACCCCCTACGGAAAGGAGCGGGGCCCTACCGTGGAATACTTTATACCTCAAGAAAACCCCAAATGGAAAAGGGAACGGATGATAATAGAATGCCATGCGACCCGACTAGCGCTCGGCGCTACAGTTCCACGACTGTATGTGTGAAATGGGCTACTGGCTATGGTGTGGTGGATAATCAGACCCTCCATGAAAAATATGCGACTGGTCAAAAATCAAAATCGAAGTCAATCATGCTAAAAGTATGCACATGGAATGTTCAGGGTCTCAACACTGCTGGAAAGCTGCAGACAATTGAAAGAAAAATTAAGAATTTAGCAGTAGTACTATTAAAAGCATACCAAACAGAGAACTGTTACTGATCATTGGTGATTTCAATGCAAAGATTGGTGGCACGAGCAAGATAATCTCATATAGAATGTGGCAGGAAAATATGGCATTGGCAACCGAAATGCGAGGGGAGAAGTGTTCTTAGACTTTTGCTTAGAAAATGGTCTCTACACAACTAACTCCCACTTTAATTATCACATTCGAAGGTTGTACACATGGCGCTCTCCCGATGGAGTCACTAGAAATCAAATAGATTACATCTTAATACCCACAAGATGGAAATCATGGATACGAGATACAAAGACCTATCCCGGGATGGATTGTGGCAGTGATCACAACGCTTTAGTAGCAGAAATATGTATCAAACTACGAAAACCAGTTAAACCAAAGAATGCAACGAAAAGATGGGATTTGAGCAATAACCTCCCATATCGAGACCAAGTCACACAAACTCTGACAAATCTGAACTTAGAAGAAAGTACACAGATGAATGCAGAACAATTATGGAGGAGATTAAGAGACACTCTTAAGGCAGCTGAAAAATGTAGACCCTGCAGAGAACCAAAAAAGAAGTGGATATCTGATAAAACGTGGAATTTAATTGAGTACAGAAAAAAGATTAAAGCGAGGGGTTTAGATAACGAAAATCGCCTTGTAACATACAACGAAATGACAAAAACTATCAATAGAGCTACTGGAAGAGATAAAGAGGCATTTATATGGTTAATATGCGAGGAAATTAAAGACCACTCACACAAAAATGAGCCAAGGGATTTGTTTCATAAAGTCAAACAACTAGCTGGAAAATTCCAACCGCGATCACTCCCTGTCAAGGATGAGTCTGGCAAACTTCTCACAAAGGAATCTGAGGTTATAGAGCGATGGCAAAAATATTGCAGTGTTCTTATGAACGAAGAAAATAAAAATAATCAGATACCAACGCAACCAGAACAACCAGAACAACTTGAGCTACCGATACTTAGAAATGAGGTGGAAGCAGCTCTTAAAAAACTAAAGAGCAGACGATCGGCAAGCAAAGATGGAATTGTTACTGAGATGTTGAAGGTAACCGGAGAAATGGGAGTAAACATTATCCATCATATCTGTAACAAAATATGGTTAAACGGAAGATAGCCAACAGAGTGGACGGAATCAGTGTACATTCCGTTACACAAAAAAGGGGCTAAAGATGTTTGTGAAAATCATAGAACAATAGCTTTAATAAGCCATGGGAGTAAAATAATGCTCTACATAATTCAAGAGCTGCTAAAGCCATATCTACTTCTACAAATTTCTCAAGACAAGCCGGTTTTATCCCGGGTAAAGGAACAAGAGATCAACTTGTTAATATTAGACAAATAATTGAAAAATGCCATGAATTTAATGTACCAGCGATCTGTTTTCTAAACTATTCAAAGGCAGTTGATACCGTCAAATGGGACCATCTATGGATGGTTTTAATGGAAATGGCAGTACCTCAACACTTAATATATTTAATAAAGACCTTATATTATTCTAACAGTGCCTTTGTTCGTATAAACAACGGAACATCAGAAAGTTTCACCATCAGTAAAGGTTTACGACAGGGCTGCGTTCTCTCTCCCATCCTGTTTAACATCTACGGAGAATGGATTATCCGCAAAGCAACAGAAAATTGGAACGGAGGTATATCGATATGTGGCCAGAAGATCTCGAATCTAAGATATGCCGACGATACTACAGTTTTGGCTAGCTCAGAACAAGATATGGCGGAAATCTTACAGCGGATTGAAATATACAGTAAAGAAGCTGGACTTAAACTTAATCGGTCAAAGAGCTGTATTTTGGTAGTAGATAGAGCAAACTCCCTACCTCAACATTTAGAAAATATTCGGGACATACCATGAAGAACTGAAGTTATTTACCTCGGGGCACGCAATTCGAATACCGGTAACTGCGAAGAAAAGCTAAAAAGAAGAATAGGGATGCCAAAATCGGCATTATTTCAACTGATCAAAATTTGGAAAGACCACCATATTACAAAACAATCAAAGAAAAGGTTGATGGGCTCCCTAGCATTTCCTATTGCTACATATGGCTCTGAATCCTGGACACTTAACGCAGCGTGCCGCAGAAGAATAGAAGCTTTTGAAATGATTTGTTACCGAAGTATGTTAAGAATTTCTTGGACTGCGCGGAGAACCAACCTCTCCATTTTAAGAAAATTAAAAATTGACACCAACCAGCTACTATTACCGACAAATCAACGTCATATACTACGCTTCTTTGGTCACGTAATAAGACGAAGCGGGATGGAAAAACTGTGCATACAAGGCAAAGTTGATGGTAAAAGGAGAAGGGGTCGATCTCCCGTGAGATTCATAGATCAAATAAAACGTCTCACTAATCTATCTATGACCGAGGTAATGAGAACAGCAGAAGACAGGAAAACATGGCGGACGGTTATCAACTCCAAGTAACATTAGGGGTCACGATACTCGGAATCGAGTTACGACCAAGAAGAAGAAGATATATACCGAGTGATTTTTACTTATTTAGAAAATGTAGTTTTTCGAAATTGTCAAAATCCAAAAAGTGCAATTTTTCGAAAATTAGATAATATTTCAATCAGACTAAGTTAGTGTGTTATCTTTAGCCAACTGAACAATCTCAAGGCCAGAAAACACCTATTTTTTTTAACTTTAGCTAAAAATTAATTTTTCAATTTCTTAAATATTTTTTTAAATTTCACATACCAAGACTTAATATTAAAATTCAAAATTTTTATGCGAAGACTTTAAAGATTTATACTTGGAAAAAATAATATAAAATGTTAATTACTTCTTTGAATTTTTTATTATTTACCGAAAAGTAGTATGTTTGCATAATTTTTACGTTTTCTATGCAAGGCGCTTTTTAGGAGAAATGTTTTTCAATTCTAATTAATATATATTTATTTTATACTGATGTCAAAAATGACATTTTTCGAATTATTTATGGTACAAAAAATGGAACATTAAAATCCTAGTACTTTAAAGTAAAATGTTAAAGTTTAAGTACTTTAAAACTGATTTACTGTACGAAAAATGGAACATTAAAGTCCTAGTACTTTAAAGTAAAAATTTAAAGTTCAAGTACTTTAAAATAATACGTCAGTTGTTGACATGAAATTTGAAATAATTTACAACTTTTTATTTAAAATTCATTAAACTTGCAGTATGAAATAAACCGTTGTATTCACCACGAACGAAAAGTGTTTTTAAAGGTCCTCGCAAGTAATTTCGTCCTCGGCTGACGCCTCGGACGTAAACAACTTTCTCGTCCATAAAGTGCCACTTTTCGTTCTAGATAAATAAACTACTATTAAATAGTTTCTGGAAACTCTTTTTTTAGTATTTTTATTATAGCATCGCTTTTTGTCTATTACGATACGCAAACGGGTATCGTAATAGCCTCAGTACGAATGCAAAGTAAATAATAGCTATTTACGTTATTAGACCGGTAGCAACATTTTTATGGCCGCGCCAATACTTTACAGGTTGAGCCCGTAGGGCGAGACCTGTATGTTTGGCAAGGCCATAAAAATGCAACCGGTCGTGTATCGTATAAGATTTTTTAGGATACGAGTCCGGTAGATAAAATTTACCGCCCGGTAGTTCTACTACTGGTCTAGGCCGGTAAATTTTATCTACCGGACTCGTTTGTAACTATGTAAACGCTAGTTACCAATGCAATATCCTAAAAATTATGTTATGATATCGTACCTCAAGGTAAATAATTATTTTATGATGTATCTCAAGATTGACAATTATGTAATGATATACCTATAAAGATTAAAATATTATAATTAATAACGAGTGAATTTTAATGTAAATAGAATAGGATAACAGGAAAGAATTTATTTAATAAAATACAGATTTAATTTGAATATGGTGAAGCAATTAATACTCTTAGAAAAAGGTTCTAAAATATGATTGAATATTTGATATTTGATTTAATAAAAGTGTTGTTTGGTTTGATCGGATTGTATTATATAATTGATATTAAATAATGTTTAAAGCAAACTACAAGGTAGTTTGGGTAAAATTGAAAGAGCTAAGCTAATAGATATTTAAAAAGCCATATGAAATGTCAAAATAATTTAGGTAATTCATTTACTATGTAACAATCCAGTAGTGTTAGATATCACAATTGTGATAGAAATAACTATGGTGAAATTATTAAGGAAAATAACAACTGTTTTTTTTATTAAGAATCAAAAAGTAAAAATTTTGTAATTGGTTTAAAATTGAATAAAACCCATATAAATCTAATTCTACTTAATTAACCCATTAGTGCCCAGTGTTGCGTTTGCGCAACAGGTGTAAGTGGTTAACTTAATGACATCTACTGGACAACGAACAAAATAAATGAATTTAAAACCGACGAAATCTGTTTATTTACAGTTACCTCTACTGGCTTCAACACATTTACGAACTGAAATAGGACATGCGCATTCAGAATAAGGCTATCAAACATGTGCTTCGAGTTGACGGCAGGATTGCAGGTGTTTTTAGATACATAAAAGCCAAAATATCGCGACTTTTGTGAATAATATTAATTTTTTGTGTGGAATTAGTGTTTGGAGATACCATTTGTGGTGTGTGCACAAGGTGAGTTCCAAATTTTGTTATTTGTGATTTCTACCTACGTTTATTTTTTGTCGTTGAGTTTTTGCAACACCGGGCAGCATTTAAGCAAAACGTACATGGCACGAACACCTACGCAGTAATGAACGGTTTTCATTGGTCAGCGCCGAACAACAGTACGGGTTGCCGATAAGGTACTGATTGCGCGCACGTTTTTCTCTCAATGCTCTAAATTGAAACCCAAAAGCGTTTCTTTAGTACCAAAAAGAAAACGTAGAAAAAAATGTTTTGTCCAAGTCAGACAACGAAGAAAAATCTCTGTTAATTTCATGCTGCGTAGTCTGTGTGGAGATGGTTGTTCGAAAAAAAGCATAATATACCGAAAGACTGTCGCCAACAGCTATATTATTCTTTCAAAAATATTTTAATAGCATCGTCTGCAGCTGAAGCGGATGACGCCTTTGAGAGAGCCACCAATATGGAAATTGCAACAAAATATCCCAACGGGTTACAATACATAACCAAATATTGGATTCGTCGACAGGATTGGTTTTTAACTTATCGCGATGGTACAACTCATGGGTATCAAACTAACAATCTTTCAGAAGTGTGTGTTCGCCTATATAAAGAATATACGGTAACCCCACCACAGAACAGCGCCTTTCGGTGCTTTCCAAGAATACTTGGCATCACTCTGTTTCGCTAGTACAATGAAATGTTATGAATCAGTTATTTATAAAAAAAAACAAAAAAAAATTGCCGACGAACATACCTCAAAAGTTTATGTTGCCTTCATTTTCGGAGTACCTATCGTATGAAAACGATCCAAGACTTCAGGAAGGTTCCTGGCGACCGGAATCGTGTTCACATACTAACATACGTACACCGCACGGCACGTTTAGGCACCCCCAATACGAGGGAGGGATCTAGTGGGCCGGAGCCTTCACCAAAAGGTCCGCACAGCCGAGGCGGAGATTTGGTATAGTGGGTTCATTAGTCGGTTGGCACGAACTTTAGAGATATTTGACTGAGAGTGGTTTTCGATATGAGGGAATTTCAATACTTCGTACACTTCGTGTCGAGGTAATATTGTACTCTCTCGTTGCAAAGCGTACAACGTAGTGCCCCTTGTTGATTTCCCTTGTACAACAATGGAACAATATTACATTAGACGACTAAGGGCCGATTCTACAATGCAAGTATATACTTAGAATAAGCTATCCGAGGTATAATTGTCATAGTTTTCTTTGTTACAACAATCGTTTCTAGGGTATTTATTCCTGGGATAACTTTATCCTTGGATTGTAGAACCGGCCCTAAGGAATTTTGCCAACAAAAAGGTGTAATAGCGAGCTCGCATTGAAGGTATATCAATCGAAAGCCTCGTACCTAACAAAAGAAATTATATTAAAAATTGACAATTTTACATACAGTGTCCAGAGCGAAACCGAAGAACACTTGTTATATCAGGTTGATGTCGAAACTGGATGCTGCACATGCCCTGTTGGTCGTCTGGGCAAAATGTGTAAGCAATAAGCTGGGGATTATTTGTTTAATTATGGCCCAGAATAAAATGATACTGATGATCGTGTTCTTATTGCACGCTTGGCTTTGGGAAAAAATGCTAAAAGTAAAGATTTTTAGTGGCCGCTGAAGATAGTTGCCGTGGAAGCGCAGGATGATACGAGCACATCAAAGTCATTATGCCTTGAGAGTCAAAATGACGAACACTCTCACGTTGAGATCACAGGTAACATATTATCTGGCATTGAGAGTCAAGTGCAATGTGATACGGAAAATTCGTTTGATGAATTGATCACTCTTATGAGGCAACGTCATTAGAAATTTTGTACTTCTGCTGCTTCTGTAGTTGGTTTTCAACGCGCCTTAAAAACATTACAACTAGGAGTGCCTGGGATAGTTTTTAAAATTCCGTGGGATGCAGTATACTCTGAGACGTTCTCGTGGAGCAATCAAAGTTCAGCCAACTGCCACTGCTAGAAGAAGGCCTAATGTTACCAGAGGCAGCAAAAGAATGCCGAGTGGTAGACCAGCTGAAGGGGAAAAAAGAACAAATCAGAAGAGGAAAGCGAATCTCGCCCTAAATGTGGAACGCAAAGTCGCAAATGCTAAATTCCATGCACTGGTCATTAAATGAACGAATGAAACACTTTTTTGTTTGTTAACTTTCCAACTTTTTGAATGTTTGTCTATGTTTAACATTTGTGTACCTGTCTCAATAAATAGCTACATAGTTCTATTGCAAACCTATATTACCGCCCTACTTAGCGGCCTTCCCTTTACGCAATTGCATGGCACCATTCGGCAAAACGTACGTGCGGTCAGTACCTTATCGGCAATCCGTACTGTTGTTCGGCGCTGACCAATAAAAACCGTTCATTACTGCTTAGGTGCTCGCGCCATGTACGTTGTGCTTAAATGCCACCGGGCATATACGTATTAATTGACTGGTATTATTATTAGTTAATTTTTATTGCGGTCAGTTGCAAAAAAATGTTTATTGCACTGCAGTTTTTACTTCTTACTTTCAGGATCAAAAACTAACATCAAAATGGACCAATTGCCTTGTTCTTCAAGCTCCCTTCGGAGCTCAACTCAACCTACGGTGAAGCAAAAGACAATATATACTTCCAGAACCCACAGAATAATGTCAATGTTTGAGGACTCAAATATCATGGAGTCAGCTAGTAGTGCTCGAGTTTATTTAGCTCCTCATGATTCCCATGAATTAACCGATGAAGATAGCGGTGATGAAGATTTTGGTGGGTCCTTCGACAACTTGAGCAGCGCCTAACTACAATCGGAAGCAGAAGCAGTTTTTGATATTTTTGATGAAGCAGACGATATTAGAGTTGATGAGGGCAATATAAATATCGTTGAAGAAAATATTGAAGCCTTATATGACCCAGCAGCTATCGAAGTATTAACCGAAAAATTCAACAATGACTCTAATTCAAATTCCAGAGCAAAGAGTGTTAATAAACTTCAACAAATATCATCCAAAAAATTGACAAGGGCTTCTAGAAAATTTATCAATACTGACTTACCGATAGATAATTCGCTAAGTACCATTCTAAAAGAAAAAAATTCTAATTGGAGAAATGTTTTGCCATCATTTTATTTGCGTCCGATTACCCCACTTCAAATATTTGAACTCTTCTTCAGTGATGAACTTTTAACCGATATTGTAAAAGAAACAGTTCGGTATGCTCTTCAAAAAGGCGTCCGACTAGAATTCGGTGTGGATGAACTGAAAGTCTATTGGTATTTTATTGGTTAGCGGATACAATGTTAACTCCAGAAGACGTATGTATTGGGAGGAAGCGGATGATGTTAAAAACATTATGATTTCAAATTATATGCGCCGTAACAGATTTGAAACTCTGATGAGATTCTTTCACTTCAATGACAATCAAAATATTGATCAAAATGACAAAACATACAAACTTCTACCCTACATTGAAATGCTAAGGGAATCCTTTTATGAGTATACCATTTGGGAAACAGAATCTAGTATAGACGAGGCCATGATTCCGTATTATGGACGACATGGGATGAAACAACATATAAAAGGAAAGCCAATACGTTTTGGCTATAAGAGTTGGTGCTGGAATTTAAAATATAGATATCTTATTGATTTTCAAATTTATCAAGGCGCCAAGGGTCAAAAAAACAAATATAGAGAAGAATTTGGACTAGGCAGTAGCATAATTTTGCAGTTTGCTGATGAAATCCCTAAAGTATCGGTTGAAGGGTACATTCCACAGGTTTTATACGCCGACAATTATTTTACTTCCCTAAATCTAATAGACCAATTGACTGCTAGGGGCATAGGATATGTTGGAACTGTAAGATCGAATAGAATTGAGAAATGTCCACTAAATGATGTAACGAAAAAGTCGGCACGGGGTCACTTTGAAATACAGTATGACAGCACAAAGAACGTCTTGCTGTGTAAGTGGAATGACAATAGTCTGGTTACTCTAGCTTCCAACTGCATAGGTGGTGCCCAACTTACCAAACTAGAAGATATTCGTTTGCCGAAAGTAAAAATATAAAAGTCGTCCAACCAAATTTTTTAAAAACCTACAATGAAAATATGGGTGGAACAGATAGAATGGACCAAAATGTTGCATATTATCGAACAAGTATGAGGTCAAAGAAGTGGTACTGGCCGCTTTTCAATTTGGGTCTTGATGTTGCTGTCCAAAACGCTTGGTTGATTTATAGGAAAATGAGAGAACAAATTGCAGATCAACCGGAAATGGATTTGTTACAATTTTGCCGAAGTATTGCCAAAGAATTGCTAAGTTGTTTTGGTAGAGCACCAAGTAGACCAGGCCCGGTGCATTCAATCTCTAGAAGAACATCATTAGATGTTCGTTATGATAATATTGGTCATCTTATTGGGTCTTATTGAGAAATGGACAGAGAAGACAACAGTTTGGAGACCATGGACCGGAAGAAAGAGCGTAGGAAGGACGAGGATGCGATGGGATGACGACGTAAAGAAAATAGCCGGCAAACTATGGGGAAGAGAAGCCACGAATAGAGAATCCTGGAAGAATATGGGGGAGGCTTACATCCAATTATGGATAAATGAAGAAGCTGGATGAGAGAGAGATTGGGTTGCAGGCAAAAAGATCCCGATGTGCCATGTGCCGTTCTACAACTATAAGAAAGTGTACCAAATGTAGTGTCGCTCTTTATGAGAAATGTTTTGTTAAATATCACACAAAATAAGAAATAACCATAAAATAAATACTTTTCTTACTTAGTTTTGTTTATATTGGTATTCTATATGTCCGGTGTTGCGTTTTCGCAACAGCAGTTTTTTCAAAAACTAAACCACTAATTTTCAAAAAACTCATTAATATGTTCATTTTACATTATTTACAGGTAAACTTTGGCTTATTTCAAAAAAGTAGAGAAAAAAAAGTTCTGGGAACTAATGGGTTAAAATACTAAAAAGAGTACAGTCGATAAGTTGTGATACACAATTATAGAATTCAAAACAATAAAAAGTGAACAAATAATAATATTAGAATTCTTAAAGGGAGTACTGACTAATTAATTGGATATTATGGAATTGGAAGAAGCTCATGGAAGCGTAGTAGCAGTATTCGAGTCTTCGGTTGTATCTACAACAGAAAATTATTTGGAGCTGGACTGCGGAGGAGTCATTACTTGCTGTTAAAGAGGAGAGCTGGTCTTCAGTGTTCTAGTGGAGAGCTGGTATCCTGTATTCTGGTAAAGGTGATCTGAGTGATTTGGATGCTAATTTGAGTCTTTGCCGCGGCTGCAAGTGAGTTAGTTCCTATAAATCATCTAGTCGTCGAGCCAGGAACATTGTTGGAACTACAAATAGAGACAATTAGATGCAGTTGCCGTTATGGATGGTTGACATGAGCTTCTTACTTACCTAGGCGTTCCAAGGATGCAGTATAGGCAGCTTGCTTATATAAGAACTTGACCAAGCCATTGAGGCGACATGTTTAAGTGGAGTTTATGACAGTATATGTAACTAAAATATTAAAAGGTTATAAAAAGTGAGCATTTAAAATATTAATAAGAAAGGCTTACCATTCTATGATTATAAACTGTAAAAATATTTAATTAGCTTTCCTTTCAAGTTTAAAAGTTAACTTTGACATTTAATAGAAAGTATCATTGGACATAATTCTTATTTGACTAAATGAGTATCAGTTTAAAACTAAATAACACTATGAACCATAAGATAAAGTAAATTTCACATGATTAATGATAAGGAAATACAGATTGAATCTAACCTGAGCTAAGATTCAATTGTTCTACCGGAGCTAGCATAATAAAGAGACAAAATAATAAATAATTAACTCAAAGGGCATATCCTTGCATAAAATTGAATGATAACATATCCGATTAACAATTAAAAATGAGGTGCTGTAACATAAAATGTATGTCAGCACAATCAAAACCAACTAAATATTGAAGTGATAGGCAGGGCTATAGCAATATATCATCATTTCCTCATCTACCCATAAGGGTGTAAGGATTTCAATACATTCTATTACATTTACATTTAGGTATATTTAACTAATAAGTACATTGCATTAATACCATTTAATATTTCTTCACTTTAACTAAAACCTCAATTCAGTATAAACTTGTTCCAACTATATCTATGTTCTGCTAGTCTTGCCGTCTCTGCCCACGTTTTTTCTTTCCTCTTTAGTATCTTTCCAGTTATTTCATCCTACGTTTGCTTTGGTCTTAGTCTTTTCCTCTTGCCTGTCGCTTTTGATTAACAAATTTGTTTGGTTTGAATTCTACTCTCCATTCTTTGTAGATGCCCCCACCATCCAAGTTGCTTTCGTTCAATGAATTCTTCATAGGTTCTATATTTAGTTCCTCTCTTATTTCCTCATTCCTGATTCTGTCTCTTTTGGTTACCCCTTTAACTCTCAAATATTTCATCTCTGCCGCCCTAATTTTACTTTTTTCTCTATCTGAAAGAACTCATGATTCACATCCGTGTGTGAGTATTGGTCTAGATATTTATCTCTAAACCTTCATCTTTGTTTCTCTTGTGAATTCTCTCTTATTAATGATCCCTTTGCTTAGCGCATAGTAAACCTAGTTTTTTCGATCCTACTGTCCACTTCTATTCCTTGATTTCCTGTTTCTTCTAAGGTGACTCCTATATATGAAAAACTGCTTACTTGTTCTGTGGGTTCTTTATCTACCATAACTCTAATTTCCTTTCATTTCGCTGATATTAACATTGCTTTGGTGTAGGACTTATTCATCTTCATTCCATAGTTTGTCAAAATTTCATTCCATACTAGGTTTTCGTTTAATTCTTTCTCATTCCCAGTTATTAGTGCTATATCGTCTGCAAAGACGCACTTGGAGATAATTATAAACCTGTTAGAGATTTCTGTACCCAACATATAATGGTTTTGTACTTAATTTAGCACATCTAATTAATTGGTCCATGAATATAATAAATAACAATGGGCTTAAGCTGCCTCCTTGTCTAACCCCTTCGTTTGTGTGGAATATTTCAGACTCCGCATTGTTACTTATTACTTTATTTCTAGTATTTTGATACAGTTATTTAATCACTCTAATTAATTTATTATTAATATTTTTCTCCCTCAGGGCCTCCCATATTTTGATTCTCGGCACCCAGTCCAACTCCTTCTCCATATCCATAAAAGCTAAGTAAGCTTTTTTACTTCCTTTTACAATAAAGGAAGTATTGGATTCACCCCAAAAATTCGAAATTGAGTTTTCAGCAGATCTTCACGTTTTCGAGTCCCCTGATCCCAAAAAACATATTTTTTTTCATTGGTCTGTCTGTCTGTGTGTCTGTGTGTGTGTCTGTCTGTGTGTTTGTCTGTCTGTGAACAGAATATCTCAAAAATGAAAAGAGATATGGCGTTGAAACTGCATATATAAGTTTTGCGTACTATGTAGATGCGACAGCAAGCTTTTGAAGAAAATCGCATAACCGGAAGTAGATGTTTACTCTGGTGATTTTTCAGTTTTTTTCGATTTTTTCAAAAACGGCTCTAACGATTTTTTTCAAACTTCACATTTTTATTACATTTTTAATGTGTATTGAAGGTGATTTTCCAGTTCAATACTTCTAAAATGGGTTTATTTTGTTTTTTTTCCTATTTTTTTTTATTAAATCCTATTTTAAATAGAACACACGGTATATTATTGCATTTTTGAATTCAGATTAAAATTCTAGAGAAAATTTGTCTCTTTACCTAACGCTCTATTTTGTACCGTTTTTGTAGAATTTGTAATTTTTGAAAATTTTTGACAAATGCTTAAAAATTTAAAATCAAATTTTTGGCTAATTATAAGATCACTGTAAATGGAAGTTGTGTGCGTGTATCACACCAGATTTTTTTACCTAGCCCTGATTCTACTGGTAATTTCTTTGATTGTAAACATAGGGTCCTGTGGGCTTTTCCCTTTTCTAGACCCACTCTGTACTTGTAATAACGACGGTTCCACTTTCTTCATTAGTTATTTTCGTATTTTTTTTCGAACACCTTCATTAGAGTACTCAATAAGTTAATCCTCTGTAATTGTTACAATCCATCGTATCTCCCTTTTTGAAAATCTGTAGTATTAATCCGATTTTCCACTCTTTCGGTATCTTCTCCTCATTCCAAACTGTATTAAATATTTTCAGTAATAGCTGAATTCCACTCTCTCCCATGCTTTTAACCATTTCTGTCGTAATTCCATCACTACCCGGTGTCTTGGCATTTTTCAATTCCTTTATCGCTACTACTAATTCTTTCCTTGCGATTTCACTCTTTGCTTTTTCTACTCCTTCTTCTGTTATACTTATTGCTTCATCTTCTACTTCTTGCATCGTTTCTGTTTCTTGCTCTGTTTCCATTGCAACTTCTGAAAGTATTCTTTCCAATCGTTTCATAACTTCTATTTCATTTCTTAATACCTCTCCTTTTTCGTTTTTAATTGCTATAATATATGCTTTCTGATTATTTCTGAGACTTTTTAGAACTTTAAAGAATAATTTTTGGTTTTCCTTTTCGAGTTTGTCTCTAAACTCCGTCTATGATTTTTGTTTATATACTCTTATTAAGTTTTTAACTTTTAAGATAGGAATAGTGGAGACCTTGAGAGTGTTGGAACATATCAAGTGAGGTGATGTTTACTGTAGAATAGTGAGTACTAAATATAAAGAATGGTGAATTCAGATAGGAGAAAAGCCCTATAAAGTCAGTACAAAAGGGGGTAAGCCTGTAGATAACCAATTAATTTACAAAACTAATCAAAACTGGAAAATAAAAACTAGGTTAGAATAAGGTAAGCAGAATAATTTTATTAAATTTAGCGACATTTATTTTTCGGAGGCTAAACGAGGACAGCGCTTGTCCGGGTACAGGTAACTGGGACGGCGACTTCTAGCGGGCATTTCGAGAAATAGTAAAGCTAAATGAAGTTGCCTAACTTACAGAATCAAACACTTGCAAAAGGAAAGTTAACAAAATGGAAAATATATTAGACGGGATAAATGAGAAGCTGAAGATAATAAACGCAATAGGCGAAGGACAACAACGCATGGAAAAGAAATTAGACACAATAAGTGCAGAGCTGCAGACAATGAAGAAAGAAAATGAACTGTTGAAAAGAGATAACAACCAACTGAAAGTAAAAATAGAGCAGCAGAATTTGTGAATGGAGGAGATGGAAAAAGAAATAAGAAAGGGGAAAGTAATAATACACAGATTCGCAGAAAAACCGGAAGAAACTGACTTAGAGCTGGAATAAAAGGTGTTGCTGATCCTAAGGGACATGGAGATAACTAGTAATGGAGGAACAAACAATGGAAATAAGAAGAATAGGTAAGCAACTGGATGGAATAAAAAGTCGACCAGTCTTAATAGAACTACAAAATTGGGGAAAAGAATTGAAGATCCTGAAAGCGACGAATAAATTGAAGGAAACGAAAATATTTATAGAGGAAGATCTTTCAAAAGCGAGGCAAAAAAAAGGAAACAACTAAGACAGTATATGAAAATAATCAGGAAAAACGGACACCATGCAATAATTAAAAATAATGGACTGATCGTAAATGGTGATGCGTTTACACTGGAGCAGCTTAGAGTAATAGAAGTAGGAGTGAAAACATAAAAGAAAAAGGACAGAACCAAGAAAACACAGTGAAGTATCCAACCACTTCAAAAGGCGCGAACGCAGAAAAGTTACAACAAATACAGGAAGGAAGGACAACTAGCCATAGATCCCCTGGGGACGACGAAGAAGATAGGTTGAGAGAAAATCTAGTAAAAATCTCCGAAACAAGAAAGTAAAAAAACTAGCAACGCGAACAAAAGGACTGAATGTGGAAACAATAAAGAAAGCCCCAGAAATAAATATAACATAAGAAATAAAAAATGTTAAAGAAAATAAAGAAAAAGAAAGTAAAAATAAACAATCACAAGAAATAGGTAAGGGAGACATCAAAATACACAAAGAAATAATAAGAAAAATGATAGTAGGGACCTGGAACATAACATCACTAACAGGAAATGAGATAGAGATAACAGAAGACATAAAAAGTCTTAAAGCTAACAAACGAATACATCCTTTTCTACTCAGGAGGGAGTCCATGACAAAGAAGTAAAGAAGGAGTAGGATTTATAATTAATTGCTGACTGGCTAAGCAGAAGAATAATAAATGTCGAAACAATAAATTCAAGAATAATATCACTCGAAATAGACATAGGAATAGGACAGACCATCCATATAGTACAATTATATGCCCCAGTAGAGCGAACGGAAGAGAACAAGATAGAAGAATTTTATGAACAATTACAAATGGAGGTCGATAGAAAAAAGTAATAAAATAATGATAATAGGCTACTGGAATGCGAGAGTCGGGAATAATACCAGTACAGAACTGGGTAGTATTAGTATGGGACAATTTGGAGAAAAAGTATTGAATAGAAATGGGAAAAAGATGATTGAATGCTGTATAGCAAACGACCTGGTAATAGGAAATACTTTCTGGTTCCAACCAATAGAAGAAAAATACACTTTCATAGCAGTTGAACGGGGAGCAAAAAGCCTAATAGATTATACAGTGTTTTCGTAAAGTAGGAGATAAATTCGTTAAAAATTCAAGTAACTTTTGGAGAAAATACTCCGACTCGTCGATTTTTATTTTTATTGAAGAATTTTTTTAAATAAAATGTACATACAGGGTGTCCGCGTATGAGGTATGGCGTTATCAATGTTTTTTTTTAATAGCAACCCCCTTTTTTTATTACGGGATTTGAATGAACGCATCTTTTTACTTAAGTTACGCTAATTTTTGAGTATAGATCAGATGATCAAAAATTAAAAAAAATAAAAATTGCAAAATACTAAATTTAGTTGCAATATTAATTTAAAAAACAACTATATAAAATCTACAAATTGTGCACCGTTGTCTGCCTGACAGTAACTAAGACGACAGACATGTTTTTTGTTGATTGCTAGGAAAAAAACATTTATAAAAAATTTATAAAAAAAAGAAGAAGCCAGAAAGTGCGAAAACTACAAAGCCATGTAATGTTTCGCCCAGCGCGAACGCGATTTTGGATAATTAAACATTAATTCGCGCATTCTCCCATGGCTTAAAGCACGTTAATAGCCTGAACGTTTCATCCTTGGCCGTGCGAACTGCGATACGTGACCTTACTGCGGACCAACTCAGGTACACCGGCGCGCACTCGATGGAGAGGTCTCCCACTCCAATAAACTAGAATAATCCTCTGATTACGCCAGCTAGAGCTATATAAAGAGGAATCAGAGCCATTGTAAGACAGAATTTTCCTGGACCTATTCCAACACCTAGCTCTGTTCATCTGGAGGGCGTTTTAGTGCTCATAGAATGAACTCTTGCCAAACAATCCTTTACCTCTGTTCATCTAGAGGGCACTTTAGTGCTCATCAAATGAACTCCTTCCAAACAATCCTCTAGCTCTGTTCATCTGGAAGGCGCTTATAGTGCTCATCGAATGAACTCCTGAAAAGAATTCCCTAGTTCCATTCCCGAGCCGAAACACCTGAGCCTACGTTCCCAAACCACTAGTTGCATCCCTAATGACATAACACAAGGGCCCCGCAAAGTTCGTGACTTGGGGAACAGCCTGTATCTATCACTAAACGATAGCTCACAACGGAGTAAAGCCAGCACTCAAGAATTCCCCATATCAATTCTCAGGCCACTTCTCGATAATCGCAACCCGCGAGGCCCGGCATTAAACTAAATGCACTCGCTTACCTGGACGTCGCGCAGAAGTTTTCGAAAGCCCCATCGAAGTTGCCCGCAAATGTAAACAAAAATATCCTTGTAGCCCCCGATTTAAGTTATCACCCGCTCTACGCAAGTGGGGAATGAAGAGGGTATATCAAAATGTCAAAGGAAAAGTACACATGAATGGAGAAGCATCTAACACCTTCAATATGACAAAAGGAATAAAACAAGGAGACAGTTTTACCCCCCTCCTATTCACAACATTTTTGGACAGCTACTCTTAAGTACAAGAACTAGAACACAAAATCTGCAAACAATAATAGGACATTATCAACTGGCACCAATAAAAATAGACAATTTAATGTACGCTGACGATATAATACTGTTAGCAGATACACATAGAAAAATGAAAGGACTAGTAAGAATATGGAGTAAAGAAATTGAAAATATGGAAATGGAAATAAACACAAATAAGACAAAAATTATGATTACAAACAACAGAAACAGAGAGATGATAAGGAAAATAGAAATAAAGGGAGATAAAATTGAAGAACTAACATCAGTTGAATACTCAATAATAACGGATGACGGAAAAGTGGATGTTGATATAGCACACAGAACAAACAAAAACAAAAACATACCACGCTACAAACAACATAATATTAATTAAAACAGAAATAAATAAACAAGTGAAAATAAACGTCTACAACGCGATAGCTAGATCAACACTAACATACGGAAGTAAGACATGGTCCATAACCAAACAGAATCAAAGTAATCTAAATGCGGTAGAAATGCAGTTCCTAAGAAAGATCAAGAGAAAGACCAAATGGGACAGAGTGACGAATGAAAGTATTAAACAAACACTAAAACAAGATAGATTTATTGAAAGATAGCAATTATGATGGTATGGATACATCATAAGGAAAGATGAGCAGATTAGGGAGGCATCAGGAGGACGGAAGAGGAAACGGGGGAAACCCAGAAAACGATGGCTCCAGAGGATTGAAGAAATGGGAACTAAGAGGGGAAAACCATTAAGAAAAATGAAAAGTTTGGCAAAAGACCGCAAAGAGTGGACTGTCTTCTACCCCGAACTTTTTCTTATTTATTATTAATTTGTTGTATTTTATTTGCGCCATGTGCCCCTTTTGTCTCGCCTCTTTCATTCGTGGGATTAATTGCTTCTGTTCTTCTATTTCTTTGGGATAGTCCTCGTTGATCCATATTCCCGTGCCTTTTAGTTTCTTAGCATTTGTTAATATTTCCATTTTCCTTCTATATTTTCCGACTTTGATTATTATAGGTCTGTTTTATATACCTAATCCTATTCTTTTTTACTTCTTCGAGGTCTTTTTCTTTGTCTATCTCCATCGCTATATTTATTAGCACAGTTATAATTATTTCCGTGGTTTCTATTTATTCCTCCCCTGCTTTGTCAACTACTCCCTGCATTATAAGATTCTTCTTTCTTATCTCTCTCTCTCTAAAAAATCTATTCTGTTCCCCTGTTTCGCAGCTTGTTAGCTCAGTTGTATATTTTCTTGTTTTGTTTCATTCAATTCCGAAGATATTCGCTCCAAATTCCTATCAATTTTTTGCAGACTGTCCTGTATTGCTTGGAACATTCCTTCTATTTTCTCCATATTGCTTCTGTTTCTCACGCACGCTAAGGTTGTCACCCGGCTCTACACCACGGAGGGTCTACCCTTCTTTACGTGATTCGTAATTTATTATAACTATGCTACTAAAATTCTTCTACGCATGGTGTGTTGCCTATATTGAACATTTCAGCGAAGCTCTAGCTAACATATTTTAATTTACTCTCCTTTATCTCTTATCTTAACTGCATGCAATTCTTAACCTTACATATGGGTCTCTTAATGACAACGACTTTTAACTATTACTAGGAAGTACTCACTAATTTAACCTTCTACAGTAATTTCACTTTGACTTTTTCCAATCCAGCTGATATTCTTGTGTTTTAGATAGCTCAATACGAAATACGGCGTAACAAGACTTCTATATCAGAGCACCACAACACAACAAACGTAACTTGTACCTTCAATTTCTTCTAAGAACTTAACAGGGTGCAGTTCTCGTTTATAATAGTAAAATTTTGGTTTTTCTGCACACTTAACTGGTGCGCATTTAAATTGACAACCGCCCCGGTTTTATCTCATGTAAAGGCTGTTTTTTTAGAGGGATACAACTTTAAATTGAAATAAAACACAGAAAGATGTTTTGAATATCCATGAAATTGGTTTTATTTGAAAGATAATTTTATGGCATTTATGTTTGAATATGATTTCGGGCATGTGACCGTCGCGGCTGGCGTGTACATGACGTAATCTGGAGGTTCAATTTTCACACACTCTTCGCAGTAAATCAGGCTGTATTTCGGCAATAACGCGTCGAATGTTGGCTTCCAAGTGCTCAATTGTTTCCGGTTTATCGACTTAGACATGCGGCTTTACATATCCTCAAAGAAAATTATCTAACGGCGCCGGCGTCAAATTGCATGAAAGAGGTGGCCAATTAACAGATCCACAAAATGGATCCACGAAATGGATATGTTAACTGGCCACCTCTTTCGTGCGATTTGACGCCGTTAGATAATTTTCTTTGAGGATATGTAAAGTAGCATGCCTAAGTCGATAAACCGGAAACAATTGAGCACTTGGAAGCCAACATTCGCCGCGTTATTGCTGAAATGAAATACAGCCTGATTTACTGCGAAAAGAGTGTGTGAAAATTGGACCTTCAGATTACGTCATGTATACGCCAATTGCGGCGGTCACATGCCCGAAATCATATTCAAACATAAATGCCATAAAATTATCTTTCAAATAAAGCCAATTTCATGGATATTAAAAACATCTTTCTGTGTTTTATTTCAATTTAAAGTTGTATCCCTCTAAAAAACACCCTTTACATTCCTCAACTTTCACCTTTAATTCATATACGTTTTTTTTCTAAATTTATCACCAAACGATCAACTTTGTGTGCCAAGCGCGATATTTTGTCTTGTAGTGCATTTTGACCGATAGCCATTTTGCTTTTAAAAATAATTAATATTGTTCAGAATTGCACACATGTGAATCTATTTGTTTTTATACAGCTGCTTGCTCAATTTCCATATCATCAACTTGATGCTTTAATAGATTGAATTTTGCTTCAATGAATTGTTCCATTTTCCGCTCAATAGCCTTGATTCTTCGGTCTTTGTTTAATTGAACTTGCTTTAGTTCTTTAGTTAACTCACTTTTTATTTCAGCGAAGTTCTTTGCCAACTTATTATTCATTTCCTTCGCAATCTTTCGTAACCTGTAATTTCCACTGCTATATTTTTTTTATTAAACTGGTTAACTCACAAAACCTTATTTTCGTTCATTTTTGGTGTCGAAGTTATCGGTCCATCTTTAAATTCGATTTCAGCTAGAAGCACTACTCGACAATAATCCCCAATATATGTAACCATTTTATCGTCTTGGTACATTTTGCAATTATTTGGAACTACTCCTGACCGTAATTCCATAAATTATTATTGTAGCAGTGAAATTTTATTATTATTGAACTGGCTTACTACAGAATGCCATATTAAACATTCATTTTCATTCGAGCACCTTAGTTTTTATGCCATATTGTAGCAGTACTTCCATTCAGACTGTTTGTTGCCCACCATAATGTAACGAGGCTTATTTAATCCTACTGCGGTTCGAATCCACCGTTACAAGTTGTATTAGAAAAGGATATCTTGTACGCTTTAATATTTGGTTACCGATTACCAATGCAAGAAAGTTCTAAGAACTCCTATAAAAGATAATCTCTTCACAACCAGTGTAATACAAATACATATCGGTTTTATGCATATAAACAAGAAATCAAATAAAGGTATACATAAAATACATGGTTATTGATGACCTTACGAGACTGATCAATGCAATCGAAACGACAGACGATATAGCATGTTTATACTCACGTTGGACAGTAACTA
This sequence comes from Agriotes lineatus, assembly GCA_940337035.1. Classification (NCBI taxonomy): domain Eukaryota; kingdom Metazoa; phylum Arthropoda; class Insecta; order Coleoptera; family Elateridae; genus Agriotes; species Agriotes lineatus. Next base: position 58,379 of record CALNHX010007019.1, on the reverse strand, counting down.
ACATGTATAACGATAACTACGAACTAAAAGAAGAGATAGGAATAGTATTATGCAATGAATTTCAAATAGCACTGAAACCACTCCTGTTTGGAGGCCGACCCTGTGCCCTGAAATGTCGCCTCTAGCGCAATGAAATTTGATCTCACAGCGACACAGAATAATACCACAGTCTATATACAATATATTTGTATATAAACTGTGATAATACAGAATGGCCTGTCAGCTTAAAATTCAGCTAGTTTTTTCTTTGCCCATGCGCGAGTCTGGTGGTGTGCAGTCAGCTGTTTTCCATGTTTTACACGTGTACTTATGGCGATTAAGGACACCTTATTAGAAGGTTATGTTTTTTGTGCTAGTGGTTTTAAAGGATTAATTTAATATGAGTGTACAAAAAAGATCTTTTGGTGGCACATGGTGTGCTGGGCATTTCCATATAAATTGTGGGGACTTTAAACGTACGGATTATTCTTGTTCAGTTTGAAATTTAGGCGCATAATTTTGAATTTCCCGCCTCTGCACACAACTAGAATCATTTCAAGGTCACAAAAATTAGGTTTGCTGACATCTAAAGCGCCGACACAGAGGGGCCATTCTGATTTAGGGTGTTATTCTGTGACAGCGACGACCTAATACTTGACGTCACAGATTTTCAGGATGCGTGTTCCTGCACCCATAAAAACGTCGCTGTGCTGGGATGCAAATTGACTAATGGTACCGAGTTAGATGTCACTCTTGGAGTTTTGCTGCATTTCTTAAAGGAGAGATTTATCATATTACTAATACTGTTGAATCAGTTGCTTACTAAAATATAAAAATTTACAAATATTGCTAACAGCATATAAGTACTCGGTACATACCCAACACACAGTCGAAAATACAAGGTGTCCACACGTAGCGGATTTGAAAATTGTGGCGAATCTATCGTATGTAATGCACTCGCGTGAGAGACGAATCATGACAGTAAATGAGTTTTGAGCATTTAGGCTATGTTCCAGCATATACATTTTAAAATTATGTAATCAAATTTCTGTACCGATGCATCAGCTGATTAACGACTGGTAAATGGTAAATGCCTATTATCAACAACAGTATTAAAACACTGATGCCAATAAATACGCAGACAGGATATTGCAAACAACTTTCCCAAATCACATCATTCGTTGATTTATTTATCTACCCAGGTGAAAATGTCTTACTCCATAGAAGTAACAAGAAATAGACGAAAACATTTCTTTTTCAATAAGTCGCTATATAATTTAAACTACCTAATCGATCACTAGAAATATATATTTGGTTCAATAAAAGTCCTTAATTGTTTTTTTAAGGTTGCTGACATTAATTATAAATTATTAACTTCTTATGTTGCACTAAAAGAATTCAAAGAGATTAAATAAAAACCCAATATATTGTGTTGGTAGCACCACGTTAGGATAGCTATTTTAATATGTTATACCTCCCAACAATTTGAGATGACTAGCAAACACCTTTTGTGCTATTTTAAACTACAATGAATATACCTTTGTACTTTTAAAATTATGTAATACATTTAAGACTCTCATTAGGGCGCGGTTAATCAATCAAGTTATCTATTTTTAGATATTCAAAATTTTTAGATGAACTGTTAATTCAATGACCGTTATTAAATGTCATTTTGACTTTTAACCAGTATAACAGCACAAAACTATCAAAATTTACAAATATCTTTTCTCTTTCACAAATCAATGATTACCTCACCAAAGTAAGTATTGTTATTAAGTTATTTTATTCAATTAATTGTCTTCTTTATTCCTGATTAGAACTAAGTACCACAAACCTGACTTCCTTTCACTTTTACAGCTACTCACATCAAACACCAATGATCCCGGGATTCTCAGCCACGGTCAATGTCAGCCTATCCCCAATGTAACTTCAATCAACTAAGGAACTTCCCAAAAGTCAAAACTTCAGGCTCCTGCAGATCCAATTTTACTCCTTGAACTCCTAGTATGCGACCGTCGACCTCAGCCCTCTGGTAAACTCCAACTAGCAGATAATTCCCAAACTAATTTCCTTTGTCCACAGCTCCTATCCTGTAGCAACCAAATCACGACAGCAAACCTCAGCAAACCGCTTCCAGTCCTCTGTAAAATCCCCAACTTCAACAACGAATGTCAATTATACCGGGTGTCTTAAAATGAATTACATCTAGTATGCTTTGAATTTCCCATAATGCAATCCAAACCTTTACTTAAAATTGGCAAGACTGTAAGTTTATGTCAAATTCGACGTTAGCAGGTTAGATTTTGCGTCGAGTCTGAACGTGAACGCAGTCGCGATAGGACGTATTTTATTTTCGAGCGATATCAGTGACCGCAGCTGTAGCAATCTCAAGTTGTGACCCTAGTTCAACCATTGATATACAATATAAACTACAGTGATCAGCTGTTAAAGTGTAAATAACTCGGCCCATTAGGGCTGAGTAAATGACTAATGAACTAAACAGTGAATCGACAACAATGGACCAAACAAATAAAGCCACGAGAACAATGGATCAAACAAGTAAAGCCAGCAAGCGAAACTCAGATCACCTATCTCCACCCGTCAGCGACGTCGTCAAAAGATATACCTGGAACTCTGAAGACTTAATTAAAAATAATCCTTACTACCCCCTCACAAATCAACAAGTTGCTAACAACAATGCCCCAACAAACAGTGAAAACAACAATCAAATAACACCAAAAATTAAAATTCCACCAATATTTATTCACAACGTAAACAACCACAAAGAAATAATATCCGACATCAAAAACATCACTGAAGAACGTGAATTTACAACTTCATACAGTAGTAAGTACCTAAAAGTAAGTCTAACAAATCACGACGATTACTGTAAACTCACCAAATTTTACATGAATAACCAAGTAGAATTTCATACTTTCCAAGATCCTCATGAAAAACGTTTGTCAGTTGTAATTAAGAATGTACCAATCTCCTTAAGCGATACAGAAATTAAAGAGGAACTGCTCTTGAAAAAGCTGGCTATAATAAGTGTAACGCGGTTATTAAATAAAGACAAGAAACCAATTCCAATCTGTGCAGTAATACTATCGGCGAATGACTCAGCTACCGAAATCTATAATATTAAAACTCTGTGTTATTCAATAGTCTCCGTAGAGCCCAGGAAAAAAACGACAAACATTCCGCAATGTCATAAGTGCCAGAGGTTCGGCCATACGAAGAACTACTGTGCAGCAAAGCCACGATGTGTGAAATGTAATAAAGACCACCCTCCTAAAGCCTGCAATAAAACACCAGAAGAATCCCCTATTTGTGTCAACTGCTCTGGAGATCACCCAGCCAGTTATAAAGGATGTCCTTACCTTCAAGAACTCTTAAAACAACGATATCCCATTAGAAATTCTAGATCAGCACCCCAACGAGCATATACATTATCAAACACCCCCAACAGCATTTCCTATAGCCAAGCCGCTAACCCAAAACCTAGCCCTGAAGTAACTAATAATCCCAACTTGGAACAATCACCTCTCATGGATTCCATACTGAAATTTATCCAACAACTTATAATACCACATTTAACTCAAATTAAATCCTTTATCACAACACATATTATACCTCATATTTTCAATGTATAACTCCCGCAATAATCTTCAAAATATAACAATCCTGAACTGGAACGCCAATGGAGTTAAACCCCAAAGATCGGTTCTCATATCGTTTCTGGCCAGATACAACGTCGACATCGCGTGTTTAACTGAGACTCACTTATCGCAGGGCGAAAATTTCAAAATCAGCGGTTATCATGTCTTCCGCAATGATAGGCTAGCTCCCACAGCATGGGGAGGAGTAGCAATTATTATCAGAAAACAAAAGCAGTTTGACACACCCATTATCTCAGACAAAAATGGTATCGAAAATATCTCGGTAACTATCAAGATCACTAACAACAAACAACTACAAATCACTACCGCTTACAAACAACCGAATAAAACTCTCAACGAGGTAGATATTACCCAATTATTCCACAAGACACTACCATCACTGATAATCGGAGATCTAAACAGCAAATGCACCTTCTGGGGTTGTCGTACAAATAACCCCAACGGAAACAAATTAAATGATATCGCAGTGAAACATCAATTACAAGTTGCAGCGCCCGGCGAATTCACTTATTACCCCTATCGATCTGATCATCAACCAGATATCCTAGATATTATTGTATCCAAAAACTTTAATCCACCCATCCAACAAACAGTAATCCCGGAACTTGATTCTGATCATCTCCCTGTCTTAATAACCTTTACCTCTACACCATATAATATTCCCCCACCACCACGGCTAATTAAAGGACGCGTAGATTGGGAAAAATATCAAAAACAACTCGATTCTCTTCTTGTCAACCCTAGCAACATAAAAAATAGGCAGGACATCGACGCTAGCATAGATAACCTGACTGAATCGATTAAAAAAGCAATCGAACATTCAACGAGACCACTTGCAACCCAAATTAAGCGCAATTACAACATTCCACCGACATATATAGTAGAACTGATTAAACAAAAAAGCAAAGTTCGAAGAGAATGGCAAAGAACAAGGGAACCACATCTTAAAAATATGCTAAACAACTTGTCACATACCATAAAACGAGAAATTGAAAAATATCGAATATATAATTACAATAAACACCTCGAAAGCCTAGAACCTAACAGCACCGACCTATGGAAAGCTACCAAGACCTTAACACGACAAGCCGATATTATTCCTACCCTAATAAGCCAAAACACTTACTATGCCTCAGACGAAGACAAATGTAATCATTTCGCAAGGCACCTTCAAACAGTGTTTACTCCGACAATTCATGATGAGAACCGGTCGACCGCACGCATAATTAATGCCTACATTGAAACACATGCACCTATAGTTGACGATTTCGATCAGCCAACATCTCCAAAAGAAATAGAAACCTATATTAAAGCTTTACCGATTAAGAAAGCACCGGGCCACGATCTCATCCCTAATGTAGCTCTGAAATATTTAACAAAAAAAGGACTCGCCTATCTGGCTACACTATTTAACTCATGTATGAAGACTGGATATTTCCCAAATAAATGGAAACTCGCCCATATATTAATGTTCCACAAACCGGGAAAAAATAAACACGAATGTAATAATTATCGACCTATAAGCCTGCTGCCAACCCTATCAAAGCTACTTGAGCGAGTATTAAGTAATCGATTGAATGCATCGCTGGATGAACTCCAAATAATTCCAACCATCCAATTTGGATTTAGAAAAGAACATTCTACCACTCAACAATTGCAGAGAATAACCGAGCTAGTGGAACAAGGATACGAAAACAAACAATTTACAGTGGCTGTATTCCTGGACATAACTCAGGCATTTGATAGGGTCTGGATAGAAGGACTTAAATATAAAATCCTGAAAACCCAGATTCCACATTATCTAATCGCAAGCATCTTCTCGTTCTTAGAGAATCGAACATTTGCAGTTCGCATTAACGCATCCATCTCTAGTATCAAGGATATCCACGTTGGAGTTCTCCAGGGAAGTGTATTGGGGCCTACACTTTTCAACTTGTTCATTCACGATATCCCCATTCCCAACATGAGCGAACTTGCTTTATTTGCTGACGACACAGCTATTATCACTCAGCACAACAACCTCCATACGGCGATCAATCAACTCCAATCAGCCAACGATATTCTAAGCCCATGGCTTAGGAAATGGTGCATCTCACTAAACCTTACAAAATGCGTTGCCAAGATATTTACCCTCAAACGAATTACGGATCATTCGAAATTGCAAATATTCGGGGGCGACATACCATGGGATTCTAGAACTGGAGCAGTTAAATACCTAGAAGTGTATATGGACACGAGATTAACCTGGAGCCAGCACATAAATAATAAACTAAATCTAGCCTATGCAAGATTTAAACAATTATTTCCTTTAATTAACAGAAACTCTCCTTTACGTAAAGAATGTACCATTTTATTGTACAAAACACTTCTTAGGCCTATTCTAACGTATGCTTGTCCTGTATGGATTACGACGTCGAAAAGAAATATGAAAAAACTACAAGTATTCCAAAACAAAGTTCTCCGCATTGCCATCAACTCTCCGTGGTTTGTAAGGAATGAACAAATACACAAGGAACTTGGTTTAGATACTATGGAGCAGTTTGTTAGAAGATCAACAAAAAATTTTATCACGAATACCAAAAAGAGTAGCAATGAAATCGTGCGACAGTTATGCCAGAAAAATATCCACACGCGGCTTAAACGCCAGCTACCGCAAGATATGGTAGACTAAGTCATCAATAGTGATTAAGTTAGAGGACACCCATTCCTCCGTGTTAATATACATATAATGATATATAATATAAAATATTATCAATACCATGTATAACATTGTATGATGTTGATCTGGTGTACTAAATAAAAAAAAAAAAAAGATTTTGCGTCAGTTTTGACACAAACTGCCGCAAAACATAACCTGATAACCTCGAATTTGACATAGACTTACAGTATTGCCATTTCAAGTAAAATTTTAGATTGCAATATGGGAAATTCAAAGCATACTAGATGTAATTCATTTTAAGACACCCGGTACCTTGCAATGCACCAATAAATCTAAATCTATCCAAATATTGTTGTCTTCTTTTTCCTTGTAGCTAATTAAACTGTATCTCTTCACTGATTGTATACCCACATCAACTCTAAACCATCTTCTCACTTATATATTCGTTTTGTAATCTTGTTAAATACCTTTTTATTTGTATAAGCCCAATTATGTACTGTTTGAGGCTTTCGCGGTTACTCGAATTATTCTCCGAAGCATAGCATTTCGGCTTAGACCGCGTAGTATTTGTAGATGAACACCCAGCAGTCTCTGGCTTAATGTGCCTTGCACCTTGTGAAGTCGAGCAAAAACTCGCGCGATGGCCATGCTCTTTGGTGGCTCGTGTTGTTTGAGTATCTTGAGAACGAGGATACTTAGGCAGATTTGGCCGTTTTGCTGTTTGTGCATCCATATTCACTAACGTTTCGCAAGACCTTGCAGCTTGCATCATCAGAGTGAAAGTCGCACGCGAGTTTTTGCTCGACTTCACAAGGTGCAAGGCACATTAAGCCAGAGAATGCTGGGTGTTCATCTACAAATACTACGCGGTCTAAGCCGAAATTCTATGCTAAGGAGAATAAGACCAATTATTTTCAAAATTAAAATCAAAATTTCTAGTTTTTATTAATTTTTACTGGATTTTTCAAATACATCTGTATAATTTAGTTTGTTATTTCTTCCTATATTTAAACAAAATTTCACCTTATATAGTTACGATTATTGATGCCCACTTTTAAAATTACCTAACCTGATCTATACATACTACAATTATATTATTACAGAGCAAGCATATTTGTCTCATACTAACATTATCTTTTCTTCCATCACCAATACGAAATACTCAAATGTTATAACTTTTCAAAATAAAATTACAATTAATTATTTTATTTAATCTGCAAAACCAAATTCCATTCAGCCAACAAATCTTTTTTAATTTTTCTTAATTTGATTGTATCAACATACCAACTTTATTTCTTTTAATTATTTCTTTACTATGATTGATCTTTATGTATCATAATAATATTAATATCTCAAATAACAACTATTCCGGATTCTGAATATACATGTCTCCACTGGTTAATACCAATAGTACAAATCGTAGGGCGCTTTACTCACAATGACACATGTACAAATTCTGCTTTAAAGAAAAGAATATTTTACAAAGGTCCTCTTTGTGGAATTTGGATTAATTTGGACGTGGTAGTTGACCAACCTTTCTTGTATTTGATTTTTCGTACAAGAAAATGAGGGTGGTTTGCCCATCTGCACTGAATGTTACGGTGCATTATTCATAACCACCACACACTTACGTGGTAACTTAGCCAAAGCAGGAATTAACTGATTAATCACCCAATTTTGAAACATTTCCCCGTTCATGGTCTTGTGGTAGTCGCGGTCGTTGTTTTTTGAGTCCAGTAATAAGTCGCACCCTTCCAAAAACCTAAATGGCAACCCGCATTCAAAATTGTAAATATTTTCCCATCACTTTTAGTTTTGACTAGGTTACTTACTCTTCAATTCAGATTCGTGAACCCACGACGAGTCGTAGCCCCATTTTGGTATATGCAAGTTTCGTCACGGTACACGAATGTTATATTATTATCAGTAGTAATACTATCAGTACTTCCATATTATCGGGTTGTATATAGATAACTTGTTGCACAATAATAAAAGAGTGTCAGTTAGACAGTTTAAATAAGCCGACCGCAAAGCAAAATTTATTTAGGTTCAGTTGTTCATGTTTATTTAGAAATTTAAAATTCTCCATAATTGAATCCTAATATGTTTATTTACATTGAATAACACGGAATTCGACAAAGTCACTAATGAGACCACCTAGCAGTAAAACAAACCTCCATTGTCATATGCAAGATGGATTACCATTACAGAACAATAAACAATACCTAATAGAAGCGAATCCCCCATGTTAAAAGTTGGCAACATCCAACCATTTTTACTTCCTTTTACAATAAAGTAAGTATTGGATTCACCCCGAAAATTCGAAATTGAGTTTTTAACAGATCTTCACGTTTTAGAGTCCCCTGATCCCAAAAAACATTTTTTTTTCATTGGTCTGTCTGTCTGCCTATGAACAGAATATCTCAAAAAACGGAATGAGGTATGGCGTTGAAACTTCATATATAAGTTTTGTGTACTATGTAAATACGACAGCAAGCTTTTGAAGAAAATCGCATAACCGGAAGTAGGTGTTTACTCTTGTGATTTTTCAGTTTTTTTCGATTTTTTCAAAAACGGCACTAACAATTTTTTTTAAACTTTAAATTTTTATTACATTTTTAATGTATATTATTACATTTTTGAAGTCAGCTTAGAATTCTAAAAAAATTGTCTCTTAAACTAACACTCTATTTTGTACCGTTTTTGTAAAATTTGTAATTTTTTAAAATTTTTGACAAATGCTTAAAATTTTTAAATCAAATTTTTGGCTAATTATAAAATCACTGTAAAAGGAAGTTGTGTGCGTGTATCACACCAGATTTTCTTATAGAGCTGCACCCTGGAGACGCGCGTGTCGGCCTAATTACACAGTGAGCGGGAGTTTTAAATAGCGCATATAGGCAACTCTCCACTCTCTTGTTAATTTAAAAGACATTTTGTGAATAAAATTTGATTTAAACAATAATTTATAAACTTTAATTAATAATGCTGGATTAGACATTAGCAATTAAAATTTATAAATTATTTCTTAATACAAATTACAACCGTACAACTTTTAATGTAAATAAAATGATTCTTTAAAGAAAGCAGCAGTAAAAAAAACTTTATTGATGTAATAAATACATTCACGTTTCTGTACCATAAGTATTTAATTCAATTGCCCTGCTCTGCTAGCTGTAAGTATTTATTTCTTATTTAAAAATTAATTTCAAATGATTTCTCTTTTAAAAATAATTATTGCCATGAAAACTCAATTATCAGGGTTAGGTTCCTTTATCTAGTTGTCTTATATTTGACTTGTCATATTTAGAATAAATTTCAATTGTCAAATGACCTTAAATGTCACTTATCTTGAATGAATTCAAAATAATTCTTCTACTTGTAATCAGATACGACCAACGTACACTGTTTTCAATATTATTATGATGTATGACTTTCTCTATCTTTTATAGTAAGTAATAACTCCTTTAATTATTGCAAGTAATAAATATTGTTCATCTACTTCATTTTTATTCTAGACTAAACTACTAACCAACTTTATTGACTCTACTAATTGCACATCCAGCACCACAGATCCCCTTGTACAACTAGTCACCACACGAACACGTCCAACTGCAATTAACTGTCAAACCAATTTACAGCCATTAAATCCTAAAGAAAATATCCAAATATTTGAAGAATCCAACCTCCTTTTACCAAGACTGCACCTATCGACTTTTATATTACTCCTTCACAACCCTCTTCTGCCAGTAAACTATCCTTGATGTACTCAGTAGAGGGAAGTGGATGGTTCTGGAACCTCCCCCCACCACTTGACCTTGAGTTCAAGGCAAGGCCACGTTCAAGCCCAAGGTCACATGCAAGGCGAGGCCACGTGCAAGCCCAAGGTCACGTTCGAAGCGAGGCCATCAACAGTAACCTTGAAGACTGGGTATAACATGAGGTGTAGTTTTGTGTTTAGTAGTATATCGTGTGCTGTACTAGCAAAAACAATGGATGATGTACAAAAGGTTGGTGAAACTGTGAAGGGGTCAAAGAAAAAAGTGAAACTGTTATATCCAGTATTGTTAAACGCAACAAGTTATCCGTTGAATAAGTCAAGAAATAAATCTGTGAGTTTGGGTTTGACCTGTTTTGGATCGTTTGTGCCGGGAGTGCTAATTAGTGGGATTAACAACAATTTTATACTGCTAGACGAAGGAGAGTGGCAAGTCTTTCTTAAAAATGAAGATGTGATAAACAGACATTTTAACTATGAAGATGGAGATTTAAAACCGGTGGATATAAGTCCAGGCAAACGAATATATTTCCAAAAAATCGGAAATAAGAAAGTGATTGTGCTGCAGGAACCTAAGCGATCCCAAGTGTATCTCGGTATGCAATCAGTAGCAGAATTGTGGGGGTTGCTACAGCTGCTAAATTCTAAAGCTGAATTATTGAAAAGTCAGAATTTTGAACAATTTTACACTAGTGTAATAGACGCGGTTTGGAATTTACCCGGCGACTTTAAAAGAAGCATTGAGGATGCGTTACCGTGAATAAAATCCGAAAATGTATACTGCATGCATGAAATGCTAAAGTATGCTTTGGACGTCATTAGATATGATATTGTGTTTAAACAATACGCCCAACAACAGCAAACGTTGGAACAATAAGAGTTTATCATGTAGTTATAACGATGTAATAAAAAAATTAAAAATTTTAAAACGTTTATTATATATATTACAAACTAACTTACTAACTAACCTAACCTAGAAAGCTGTGGGTGGCCTCACATTTGCTGTAAAAAAGAACACTTAGTTTCTTCAAAGAAGCAAATCAAGTTATATTCACGTAGATCACCCAGAGCAAGTCAAGCAAGTCGGGGTCCCTGTAGACCTTGTACCTACATCCCAGAAACCACCCCACCTCTAGCAGGGTGGCTTCCGGGATGTAGGTAGAGTTCTTCATCAGAACTATGTCTTGCTAAAAAGAAATTTATTGTGAACCAGATTTATATATATATTGTTTTTTGTATGATTAACTTGATAAGAGGCTTCCACGAATGGGGCCTCCAGTTAATCCGCTGCGAATTCCGGTTCAATGGGATTGCCGGGAACTGCCACTTAATAACCCTAACTTGGGTTCAGTTAGTTGTTGGAGTGAAACAAGACTTAACAAACACGAGTATATTGAGTAACAACGATTACAAACGTCACTGATGGACCGATGGTATTTTACAAAAGCTTCAACTGTTGTGACACGCTTGGATTGGCCACGCGAAAATAGCGAATTGCGCGTAACCGTAACACAAAACAACCTGGAAACGTCTTTACCAGGGAGTTAGAACGACCGCAACCCAGCACAAAGCATAGCTGAACTTGCTTCCTCGAAGTTCTGAATCTAACTAACTCTGAATTTACGAGCCGAACTCGCAATTTCATCAAGGAGGGGAAAGCTCAAACACTATTGGCTGAGGCGATCCTGCGTAGCCAATCGGAGCGTCGCACGTAGGAATAAATACTTATTCTAAGAATCTTAATGCTAATCTCTCTCAATGAGGCAATTGAACGAAATCCATAAACCCATGATTCCCAAATATGCTAAGTCGGCTTAAGTTCTAGTAGAAAATGTATCCATCCGCTTAAAAGCCATTAAGGGAAGCTTAGAAATTCCTTTCCAATATTAACAGAGGCAAACAAATACGGCAAGATGCAAATTTGACTTTACCACGACCTTTGAATGAGATAGAACAGTTATGAATTGAATTACATGAATAATTATAATCAAAAAGGTTTTAATGCACGCATCTGTGTGAATCAAACATGCCGCCCCCGAAGTGCCGACTATGGCACGACGTGATTAAATCCCAAAATTAAACTGAAATCTGACACTACCAAATAATCAAATGCATAACAAGAACTAAGGACAGATGATAATCCAAGAGCCTTACAGATAACTTACAACTAGCATGAATACAAGCAAAGAAACAACTAAACCTAGCAAACTGTTCAATTAGCGAAAACTACCAACTAAGAGCAAAGTCAATGTTTATTGCCCTTGATCGCAATGATCGTCTTTGGGTAGGATGTACACTTTACGCACTGAGCGTTTCAGGAGATTTCCTCGGGAATCGCGCACCTGCACCACACGCACAACACCATCCGCTCCTGGATATGTGGCCGAGATGATTGCCAGTGGCCAACGGTAGCTTGGAGATGCCTCGTCGTGGACGAGTACCACGTCGCCCACCTGGGGGGCTAGAGACGTGCTGGAGGACTTCCACTTAGGCCGGCGCTGCAGGAGGTGGAGGTAGTCCCGGGACCAACGATCCCAAAACTGCTGGGACAGCCGCTGGACCAGCCCATAGCGGCTGAGACGATTTTCCGGTATGTCCTGGAGTTGGGCTTCCGGAAACGAAGTCAGCTTCCGACCGATCAAGAAGTGGGCAGGAGTAAGGACTTCGGGGAATGAGGCGTCGGTAGGGAGAACACAGAGTGGGCGGGAATTTGGTATCGCCTCCACTTGAGTCAGCATGGTGTAATAGTCAACGAAAGTTAACTTTGCATTGCAAGATATTCGCCTAAATAATATTTCAATGACTTCACCCCCGCTTCCCAAATGCCGCCAAAGTGCGGAGAGCGTGCCGGAATAAAATTCCACTTAATGCTATGTTTCGACAATTCCTCCCTTATGTATTGCTCACTAGAGCCTGACAGGATATTTTTTAATTCCGATAGCTGATTTCTGGCACCGGTGAAACTGAAATAGCGCCTGAAAAGTTCAAATTCTGGGACGCGATGGTGAAGAGTGGCCACTACTGGGCGCGACTCTTGGGCTGCTAGCTCACCCGAATCAATTTTAATGGACTGGGGTTTTAAGTCCGCCTGTGACAAAAATTCTGGCCCGTGCCACCACAAGCGTGAGTTGAGTAACTCCTGGGGTAACATTCCCCTGCTAATTATATCGGACGGGTTGCAATTTGTACGCACGTGAAACCATTCTTCCCTATTGCTTAGTTCGTGAATCTCGGACGCCCGGTTCGCGACGAACGTCTTCCAATTACTCGCATCCTTATTTATCCAGTGCAGAGTTATGGTGGAGTCCGACCAATAGTACACGCGGTCAAATTTAAATGCGGAGGAATCGAGTATAGTTTTAATCAAACGAGCCAATAGTAAGGCTGCGCAAAGCTCCAGACGAGGCAAGGATATTGTTTTTAATGGAGCGACCCTTGACTTAGCACAAAGCAAATTGGTGGTGACATTACCGCGCGCGTCAACGCAACGTATATACACGGCGCACCCATAGGCTACAGAACTCGCGTCCGCAAATCCGTGGAGATCTATCGAATTTATTTCATCGCAAATTACCCGTCTCGGAATTGCCAACGAGCCCAAAGAGAGTAATGAAGAATGGAGTTTGTCGTATCTGGAGCGCATCTCCATGGGTACCGTTTCGTCCCATGACAACTTCAACTGCCAAAGCCGTTGCACGAGAAGCTTCAAAGTTAGAACGCTTGGACCAAGTAGTCCCAAGGGATCGAATACTTGAGCCATACTAGAGAGTATAGCCCGCTTGGTAACTGATTTGCAACAGCTAGGGTTCACTCTGTAACTTAGCACGTCCCGCCGAGTATCCCAAAAAATGCCGAGAGTTTTCTCCGTGGCGTCTTCCGTCAAAGAAATGGGCTCCACGCTGCCGCGATCTACACCAATGGCGCTAGCTACTTCACTGTCGTTGGATGCCCACTTTCGCAATTCAAACCCGTACCCCGACAAAGCGCTACTAATTTCGAATTGCGTTTTTATGGCTTCCGCCCTATTTTCAAAACCAGTCAGTAGGTCATCTACATAAAAATCCCGGCTAATTCTTAATGAGGCCTCTGGAAGCGATGCTTCGATTTCCTGGGCGATTTGTATCAAGCACCTAGTTGCTAGGTACGAGGCTGATTTAGTACCGTAGGTGACCGTTAATAATTTGAAGCATTTTACCGCTGAGGTTTTGTCGTCACGCCATAAAATTAATTGGTATTGTGTCTGCGAGGGGTCCACGAGGATTTGCCTGTACATTTTGGCGCAATCTGCTTTCAGCGCGTACTTGAATTGCCTAAAGCGACAAAGAATTGCAAACAGCGACTGCTGGACCACTGGGCCCTTATGTTGAAGGTCGTTAAACGATACTCCGGAGGAGGACGCACAACTGCCGTCAAAAACAACGCGATGTTTGGTCGTTGAACTGTCCTCCTTAATGACTGGCAAATGTGGCAAATAAAACCGAGGGTGAGGAAGGCTCGCTTCGTCGTCCACCTTGCTCAAGTGACCAAGCGACTCGTATTCTTTGAGAAATGCGGAATACGCGGTTTTCAACTCGGGATTTTTTGACAATTTGTTTTCTAATGAATAGAAACGCTTTAACGCTATACCGCGCGAGTCTCCCAGCGATGGATCATCTTTCCTGAAAGGTATGCTCACGATGAACCTACGCGGCTCCGACGATGCCCTTTTCGTAGTCGATTGAAAATGGTCTTCGCAAAATTTGTCATCAGCAGAGAGTCGGCCTGATGAACCGTAAGCCCCCTCGATTTCCCAAAATCTCTGAATGCCGCGCTCGATGCCGGCTACACTTAAATGAACTCTATTTGAAAGCATTAGCGCTCGATTTTCGACGTTCATGTTTCCGCCTAAAACCCAACCAAAAAGAGTTTTTGTTAAGAATGGCTTCTCTGGGCCCAATTTCACCTGTCCCTGACAGAGCACTTGCCAAAAGACATTCGCGCCTAATAAAAGATCAATCTTTCCCGGTGTATTACAATCTGAATCGGCTAGCACAATGTTTGGTGCGATCTTGAAATCCCTCAACGAGAAAGAAAGGGCCGGCAGAGGGTCCGTAATTTTGTCTAACACAATGCAGCTCAAAATGTCCTCGTATTTCCCGTTGCGGGAGCGAATTCGAACGTTTGCTCTGAATTCAGCGTTCAGAGCCCTGGCACCAACACCCGAGACAGTGAGGTGACATTACCTCGTTTCTCAATTTTCAAATTTTGACACAAGTCGGCGCTAACTAAGTTAAGTTGGGATCCGGGGTCCAAAAGAGCTTTTGCCCGGGAAAACGACCCGGAGGATCCTTCTACGAATACGCTAACCGTGGACAATAAAACTTGCGCTGGCGCCGCGATTGCAGGACGGCTACAAGCTGCTGAAACGGATGCGACGGGTGCCTCGCTTGGGGCGACGGCCCCGACCTCCCTCGTGTCGCTGCTGGTTTCTGACGGTCCAGGACGCGGCGACGGAATATTTTCGTGCGCGTCACGCTTTGGACGCAAACACAGTAAAGTATGGTGCTTTTTTCTGCATACGCGGCATCTCGACGATGTGCATTTTACCACGAAATGTCCGGGCTTGAGACAATTGTTGCATAGTTTCAAACGACGCGCCTCTTCGATACGAGCGTTAACCGACAATTTTGAAAAAGATTCGCAAGCGGTAATCGAATGATTACTATTTTTGCAAAAATCACAAGAGTGATTACCTTGCTCTCTGGCTACATGAGCGCGTGCATGACTTTTTTGCTCGGATCCCTGATTTACCAAACTCGAACCTATTTTCGCAGCTTCCAGCGAACCTAATAAGTGACTTTTGCTCTCTAAAAAATCTAACAACTCTCGCAAAGTAGGAAATTGTCCGGCATGTTTGCATAATTCCCAGTCAGTCTGCATTGCTGAGCTGAGCTTCGAAACTATGATATGTATTAGTATGGTGTCGATTGTGGGTTCCCCGTACGCCTTTAAAATTTCCAAAATTCTAACTACACTATCGAGCAGCCTTTGAACAGACGAATGTGAATCCTTTTTTACGCTCTCTAAACTGAATAACGCATTTATGTTTGATTTTACTATCAGCTTCTTATTTTCAAATCGCTTGACTAGGATGTCCCAAGCAATGGTATAGTTATCGTTGGTAACTTTTAACGACGAGATTGAAATAGCAGCTTCTCCCTTAAGTGAAGAAATCAAATAGTAAAATTTCTGAACGCTGGTCAAATTAGCGTTGTTATGAATAAGCGACGTAAAGGAGTCATGAAATTGAACCCAATTCTCGAATTTCCCCGAAAAGGAAGGCAAATCTAAGGGTGGTAATCTTAATCCAGCGAGCTCTCCTGAAAGGCCACTTTGCAAAGAATTTTGACCTATATTCGGTTTTATACCCGGACTGATCTTATTTTTTGATAAGAATTCCTCGACTGTGCTACTAATCTCGTTAAAATGAGTCATAAAAGAGTCGAATTCCTTGAAAAGTTCGTCAAAGTGTTCAGCGTCGGCCTCCATTAGGCCCTACATTGACTTCTTATACTCATCCAACAAATTTTGGAAACAACTAAATTCTTTTGACAAGTTGCCGACCTCGTGAGCGTTCACGGGGCTGGACGAAGAAATTCTATGAAATAGAGTTTTGAAACGATCTACTTGGGCGTTTATGAATTTGCAACGAGTGGTTAAAGCGCGAGTTTCCGACATGACCGCTGATGTCGAACGAGTTTCCACCATGACTGACACAAGCAAAAAACAACACTAAACGAAGGTGCAATGGAAAAGAACTTACTTTTGATTTGAGAACGTAGTAACTTCTTGACGAACAGAAAACCAACCCGCTGCCGATCGCTGCCGCTTGACGTGGGACCTGGACTCGGTGTAAGCTTTCGATGGTTGAATTTCCTGGTGTTGGCGAAGCTTCTTGACGCTCTCCGACGAAATGATGTTGGAGCGATTGCATCCACCAGCTACTGGAAACTTGTACACTCGCGTTTTTTAGCTTCTTCCACATCCGGCTCAAAGGACCAATGTTTTTTGTATGATTAACTTGATAAGAGGCTTCCACGAATGGGGCCTCCAGTTAATCCGCTGCGAATTCCGGTTCAATGGGATTGCCGGGAACTGCCACTTAATAACCCTAACTTGGGTTCAGTTAGTTGTTGGAGTGAAACGAGACTTAACAAACACGAGTATATTGAGTAACAACGATTACAAACGTCACTGATGGACCGATGGTATTTTACAAAAGCTTCAACTGTTGTGACACGCTTGGATTGGCCACGCGAAAATAGCGAATTGCGCGTAACCGTAACACAAAACAACCTGGAAACGTCTTTACCAGGGAGTTAGACCGAAACGCAAACTAGCACAAAGCATAGCTGAACTTGCTTCCTCGAGGTTCTGAATCTAACTAACTCTGAATTTACAACGAGCCGAACTCGCAATTTCATCAAGGAGGGGAAAGCTCAAACACTATTGGCTGAGGCGATCCTGCGTAGCCAATCGGAGCGTCGCACGTAGGAATAAATACTTATTCTAAGAATCTTAATGCTAATCTCTCTCAATGAGGCAATTGAACGAAATCCATAAACCCATGATTCCCAAATATGCTAAGTCGGCTTAAGTTCTAGTAGAAAATGTATCCATCCGCTTAAAAGCCATTAAGGGAAGCTTAGAAATTCCTTTCCAATATTAACAGAGGCAAACAAATACGGCAAGATGCAAATTTGACTTTACCACGACCTTTGAATGAGATAGAACAGTTATGAATTGAATTACATGAATAATTATAATCAAAAAGGTTTTGATGCACGCATCTGTGTGAATCAAACATATATATATATATACATACTCCGTTATCTATCTGGCACCCTGCACACCGAATGTTTATGCGACACCCAACATATACACTGTTTATAATAATTGTTAGAGTGACACTTGTATAATGTGTTATACAACTGACACCCTTGAATATATGAGTAGGTTGTTAAAGTGGCACCTTACGAGGTTGCCAAATTAATGGATGCCACTTTTTTATTGCATTTCTCAGTAGGTAGCACATAGAAGTCTTTATGCAGTAGTGACGATTTTATTACAGTTTTTAAAGGACTTGCTTACTGTCACAAGTAAAGTACTCGAAAAAGTTGAAATAAAATAATTATGACTATTTATTTATCACTGACGATGTAACACATGGTGAAAAAAATTGCACTTCAAATTAAATTTTAACAGTTTTAAATTTGTACATAAACAAATTCAAGGCTTCGTATTGCTAAGCAACTTCGATAAACAAAACCAATAACTACCCACAGGTTGTGGTTGTGTTAGTGCAATGTTTATTCTATTGGATTATTGTGTTCATATAACTAAAAATGACTTAATTTGAGTGGATCTCGATTTTAACACAAAAACTTATTCTACAATAAGCTGACATAACAAAAATAACACAATGACGGTAACTTATACTTTGTTTATTTAAAAATATAATGATAGATAGAATACATATTACATTTAAACAAAATAGTAAAGGTTGACATTTCAAGAACAAAATAAGAAAATACAATTTTGTATCAAGTTGTATTTTCAGTACACATTAAAACTTAAAAACACTGAAAGGAAAACCGTTATGTTTTCTAAGAGCATAATAAAGACAACCTATTTGGAAGAGTTTTATAAACACACTGCAATACAAACAAAGTGATATAATTATTAAAAGCAACTGCATTGTGTGTTAAAATTTCAATCTATATTCATTAAAAATAAAAGTTTTCACTCGTACCCATCCAACATCTTTAAACTCATTTCTGAATTTTTCCAGGAAACTGTCACATTCTTGTCGTCTCAAAGCTTTCTTGCTTTTCACATTTTGTGCAAAGTATTTTCTCATAATTGCTTTTTGTGCATTGCTCCATTTTTGCCTTCCACCTGAAAAATTGGATTAACTGTGTATTCAAGTCACAAATCTACATTATCAGTTGTTGTTGCAAATTTGGTGAAAAGTGGGAATAAAAACCCCCCACACGATTTACAAATCGAATTATAACTTCCATATACAGAAAATTTAAATTTTTCATACATGTTATCAAAGAGACTGTGAACGTTAATATCATATCTTCACATTAAAAAAATCTTACCAGCATTTTTCACGTCTTTAGCTAGTGTAACGTCCATATGTTCCACTTGAGAGCCTGTTAGAAAGAATGTAATTAAATACATAACCCATATAATCAATAGGAAATTTCTAGACTTAATAACTTACTCGTTCCAGGCAGTGGTTCATGACTGAAGCTATCATCATCGTTTTTGGCCTCTTCAGCAATATCTACTTAAAAAATAAATCAATGCAGATAATAAATTGTCTGCCAACGATATATTACCTGTTCCTGCATCACACATTTCCTGATTCTTGCCCTGATGTAAAGCAATATCATTCCGATCTTCATATTCATAATCTATATTTTCCATATCTATATCTATTTCTTCTAATGATTTGTTTTTAAATTGGGTTACATTTCCTTTTTCAATAAGCTGAAGAATTTTTGACACCTTTGCCACTTGGTACACATCTTGAGGTAATCTGAAAATAATTAAATTGTTAAAGAAAATTGATTAACTGTTAGTAAATGTGTACCCACTTATAGAAATTCTCGTGAGTCTTGGTGGTGTGGCCCATGAATTTGGCTAATTGATCGATTTCATTATTTTTTAAACTCAACACCTGGGTCACAGTAGCAATATGCTTCCTTAATCGACACGACGTTAAAAGTTCAGGATGCCGAGCATTACTTTGGTTTGCATATTTTCGAATCACATTACAACCGTTAATCCATCGAGTAGATTTGGGGTATGTGAAAAAATATGTATTTTCATTGGAAAACCAACTGCAAGTAGTCGTTCTGATGCTGTAGATCATATTAAAGTATTCCTGAATATTTTTTGGAATTAAAATGGTTACAGGTCGGCTTCCTTTGCCAATTGAAACGATTCGTTTATAATGGTTCGTCAACACTTTCTCATTTTCTGTAAGAGACGTTGCCATTTCCATTTGTAGAGTTGAAGCGTTACAATTCCTAATCTGCTTATTATACGCATCCAACTCGAGATATTGTATGTCTCCTACCCTCTTTCTATTATGCAGAATACTCAAAACAAGTGTAGTCTCTGCCAACGTTTTATAAGCCGTGATTGATTTAGCTTTCTTCAACTGTAAGTAAGCTTCTGCTGCATGTTCTTCTACTTTCTTTTTTAACTTCATTATATCTTCTGTAACCGGAAGGAGTTGTGGTTTGATAGCCGATTTTTCATTCAAATCTTTTAGTGCTACACTGCCAATTTCAGTTGTCCATTGACTTTCGATTATTTTTCTGAACCTTTTCAGCTCCAGTAGTGTGGTTTCTATATCGTTTACTGGTAGTGGTATCTTTTTTCTTAAAAATAATTTTGTCGCTAGATCAGACAATTTTTTCATAGTTGTCCCAAAATGTAAAGCCAGCGACGCTGCACCAAAACTTTTTGTTTCAGTGTCATACTTCGACATTTTTTTAGTGGCTTCAATAGCATCATCAAAACTATTAGGCTTCAAAGTAGAAAGCATATCTGTATAGGGACCAATTTGCCTCATCATAAGCAAAAATTTTCCACATTCACGCAGTTTATTAGATATGTGATATATGCTTCGTTTGTTTTTGGTTTTTTTGAGTAGATCTTCTCCAAACAACATAATAAGAATATCATCCAATACTACTGAAGTAATGTTATCAGCCTGCATTTTAGAAAATATTGCTTTTTTCGCAGCTAATTTATTGACAATATCTCCATATTTTTTATGACAGGCTGTGTAAATGAGCGATTCGTTCAAAGGACGTATATTGGTTTCATTGCATTTCATCTGTTTAGCAAAGCATTTTTTTACATGTCGACTCAGGGATAAACGTTTATAGTAGGCTTTGCAGTGCATGCAAATAGAGTAATCTGCTTCTTGTATTTGAGAACCTCTTTTCCACTTTTTGGGAATTATGTGTCCTCGAATTCCTGGGTCCATATTGCCCTCGTTTCTTAATAATGTAAGAAGCTGTCGTCTTACAGCACTCTTTTGCTCATGGGAAAATATTTCCTTGACTTCTCTTTCACAACTATGATTTCGTTCGAGATGTCTGGCAAAATGTTTTGATACTACTTGATCGTCGCAGAACTTACACATAGTCTTTTTATATTTATTGAGTTTGCTAACATCTTCAACCTGAAAAAGATTGATAACATTTTGAAGACATTTCAAAAGTAACATAAGATACAGGTATGTTGAAACACATTTTGCGTCTGTAACGAGCAACTATAAATGCAGACAAAAATCCGTTTATGAAACTGGTATGACATGTCTGCCTTCAGACTAATTTTAACCTAGAAATTATTTATTTCCGTGTACAGTAGTTATATTTTTCTTGTAGACAATCTATCTAATAAGTTAATTTGTTTTTTCACTACTAGTTTTCATTATTGACTAGTGGTTAATAATGAAAACAATTGCTGTTAATTTAGCATTCAAAATTGCCACAAGGGGAGAAAATTAACATCTTGTAAAAGTGATTATTTAAAAGGAATACAGGTGCTAGTCGTGAAAAAACTAATATATAAACCACGGTAGAGAAGACTGTTTGTTCTCAGCTTCGAAACGTTTACTTTTCAGCTGAGAAAAATGTTTTCTACACCTTGGTTCATAATATACTATTATTTGATGCTAAGGTGACGTTAATTTAGTTTTATTATCACATTTTATAACATCAGTACAACTTTTCGAATTCTTTTTGGGCGTTTGAAACCGGCGTCAGAAAAAATATAAGATATCGGGTGCCATGAAGGTATGTATCTTTGACAAAGGCGCTTTCAAATGCTTGGACGCTGGCGTATCCTCTCCAAACTCCATCGTTTCGTCAAAGACCGTTTTCATACTTTGTAATGTAATCTTCTATTTTTGAAATTGTAAATTACGGGGTTGTACAGGAATTTAAAGAATCGACAATGATGTGTCACCTTAGCATTTGACATTTTTAGGAGAGTAAGTAGGGGGATGAAGGTTCGGGTGTATACCTATATATTCTATGCAAAAATTGTCGCCGTTTAAAACTAAATTGATATATTTTGTTGTTTTTTAGAAAACTGATCTTCTATAAATTTATTTTGGATGTTTAATTATAATTACTGTACTAGGTGATTAAATTACGACTAGGTATACCATTGCTGTGTCCTCTTTGAACTTAAAAGAGATAACTTGACATAAAATTGTTACTGCAGTGGATTTAATAAAATATGCGTTTCCATTGACATTTCTGCACTGCGTAACGATTGATGTAGTCTATGCAGATAATAGACATGATCACTGATCAGGTGATCAGTTACCTACCTTATTGTCTGCTTTTGTACTGGACGTTTCCAACCCTTTATTTGACAGCTGAGTAAAAGTATTTTCTTCCTGTAATACTTTATTGGTGCCTGTCGGGGAATAAGTTTGTTTTCCAACGTCCAAAACATTGAAATTTTCATTCCACAAATTAATTTGGTTTTCAGCGTCGACACTATTGATATTTTTACTCGTCGGGCTATTTTCTTTTGACCTCTCATTGAGATACGATGCATCGACTATTCTTACCAATTCGCTCTAACATATATAATAATTAAAAGATAATTAATAGTCCGTTCTGATAAAAAAAAGGAAATTTAACATGCAATATGTAATTCTACATGTAAATTTACCTTTACGAGTGTTTCATATGAAAAAGTAAATTCGGAAGAATAATATTTTTGAAAAAATTCTGGGAACTTTCGTTTTAATTTTACAATTATAAAAAGAATTTCTGTGATCTCTTGGTTTGGCCTTTTACGACGAAGAACTTACGCGTGGGTGAAAAAGTAGGTCACATGCACATTACTGCATAAAATATCCATCAAAAGCCCCGATTAATGATACAAAATCTTTTCACAGTTATTACAAAATGTAGACTACAGACTCCGTGCAACAAAGAAAATGCTTGCAGAGTACAAAAGACCCAAGTTTAGCCAATCGTTTATTGGTTACGTAAAACTCTTTAAGAGAAACTAATTAATAAGCGAAATAGTTTTAGTTTATTGTAAATTTAATTGATGTTTTTTTTAAAGATCTAGATTTGAATAACTCATGTCATAATTATTAGGTACTTATCGAAGATCAGCAAATCGAATAATAAACGCGAATTTGGACCATATTACTTATAAGCGGAAGAGTTACTTATTTATTTATTATTATTAATACCCAGAAAAACTTTTAATACTTGATATAACGAGTAAACATCGTTAATCCCCTAACGAAATTGTCGCGAAACCTTATTAAAAGTAGTTAACTTACATTATCTTCCTCTGAATCAGAAACTTCTTCCTAATGAAACAAAATAAAAGGTTTATTTAAAAAAAATGATATGGCTACCGCAACATTTATATTCTTACCTGTTCAGGGGTTGAGGGAATATATGTGGCATCGCGGCTATCGTCGCTTGCATCAAAATCATATATGTCATTTTTGTCACTTTCTGCAACGAAAAAATTAATGAATGCTCTTACATATACCTGAAATAAAATTGGCTTGTACATTGTTTGGACGAAACACACTTACAGCTTCTAAAATAGACTACATATTTCAATTCAAAATTTAAATTTGAAATTTTTTTGCTGTCTGCATCTGAACTACAATTAAAAGTATCATCTCCCATTAATCAAAAAGCACGGCTGGAATTCTGTTCCCGAATTCGATGATACAACAAAGGTCGGTCATCATGCGTAGGTACCTGTTCTGGAATATTTAGCTGAAATTCTCGTTATTGCGTAAAAGAAATAAAATTAAACAAAAATCGGAAACACAAACGGCTCCTTCTCTGATAACTTTAAAATATGGAAATATGGATGTTTCAGAACTCTATTAAAGGACTACTGAGAACAGGTATACAGAAAAGTTTAAATTCCGTACTTCATTACAAATTTTGAAGTGTGAAGCTATTAGTCTTCAGTAAACTATGACAACAAAAATTGTGCGAAAAAACTGATTGTGAACATTCCCAAGTTATAAAAGAAAAATGTACGTTACAAGAAGGTGATACATCAAAATTCAATAAAAGTATTTTAGCAACTTACCTTTCAAAGCCAAATTTAAAATTCTTTTACTTCTCTCACTCATTATACACAAAAATCACAATCTAAATACTTCACTGTACAGGCAATTGAAACGCAGCTAACTGAATCGCCACTGAACATGAGACGCACGAGTCGACAAAATAAATAAGAAATATGATCTGCATTAGCAAATTCGCAGTTCAATTCCGAGAAAAACCGGACACGAGTAAATCCCAAATCAGTAGCTTACGACATATGTATTACGCAATTAAAAATGGGCAATGCCTAAGGAACAAAACTCCAGAGGCCCTTGCTGATAAATACAGCAAGGGTACTCTTGCAATAATTAGGAATAATTTTAATATCACAAAATAAATATCAATTAAATATAGGTAGGTACCTAATGTTTACATTTAACTACATTAGAGAATATTTTGTTCACAAGGAGTTTTGTTATGGTAGTTTTTGCAACACTTCTTATTACCAATGATTACTCTAAATCTTTATACAAATTTAAATAAACATTATATTAAGCAGCTAGGTAACTGGTGTACTAAAATTCGGATACTTCATTATTAGTAATTTTAGAAAGCATTTACAAATAGGTATAATAATTAGGGCCGCAACATAATGTTTTTTGCAGGTAGTACTCGAAAATTTAAAACCAAAGAGTTTGCACGCATTTTAAGGTAAAAATAATTATTGTCCTATTTTATTTTAGCGCATAGTAGGAACTGCAGATAAGTTAGATCACGAAAATTTATAAACTTTAAAAAAATCGATATTTTTTTAATATCGTAAACAAGATTTGTTGAACGATTTCCTTTTCGAATTCAAATAGAATTTAAATAAGCGCGCGCATATTATTAGCTTTTTAATGGTCACAGCCAAGTTTCATTTAGCGTTGCTCTTACCAACTCGTAATAAAAGTCTAAAATTAACTTCGTGCAGTATTGCCATTTTATGGATGCCACTTTCGGCAGTGATTGTTAAAGTGTCACAATGTCCGTGTTTTATGTTGTACAAGGAGCTGTATAAATTATGTATATCTGTGAGCGCCATCTGGAGGTAAAGTCGCGAACTCGATCAATATATCCGTAACTAAATATTTTCATTTTGACACCCTTCGGATTATTTTGTTTTTTAACATTGATGACGTCACGATACCAGAAAATAATTTTCAATGTGGAAACGTAGTGGCACCCAAAGCCGGGTGTCAAATTGTATTTTTGGGTGTCAGTATTACAATCATTATGCAGTTTGGGTGCCATAATGACAAAAAATAAATATATATATATATATATATATATATATATATATATATATATATATATATATATTTTCTTACAGTGTCATATTTTTCGGAAATATGCGTAACAAGCTGCAGTTCTAAAATGTTAAAAATTTATTACATCAATTATTAAAATTAACACAATATTACCGAACGCTGACATGGCAGCCCCTAGAATAATAGAGTCGAGGAATTCTTCTGTAAATTTCTTATATGTATACTGTTTAGAATGCAAAAAAATAAGCGTCTTACCCATTCTGTTTAATCTGAAAAATATTTTAGAATTTAGAATAGCGAAGTAACTGTACAATGCAAAAAATCCAATCAAATATCTTAATAATAATACGAGCATTTTAAGATTTTGCTTAGAAACATTAGAAAAAATATTAGAAATGGTGTATATGAAAGTAGGCACAAAAGACGGGGATCAAATATCTTAATAAAGAAGGGAGATGTGAGCATTTACATTAGAAAAGTAAAAAAACTTTTTTCAGAACTTTTCCTATTACATTTTTCAAAGACATAGACATATAAAATAAAACATATATACAAACATATCTTACCAATGGAGCAGATTGTTGCAGCTGAAGAAACTGTGATTTTGTCATGCAACAGCGACTGGTTTATATACAAATCTCTCCTATCTACATCTCGACTTGGAGGAAAGGGTTGACAAATTATGCTGCAGATTCTAATTTTGCGTTTATCTCAGTTATTTTAAATGATAGAAATTTTTTTGCAAAACCCTCATATTCCTCGTTAAAAAACGAACCGTTTGATACTAAATAGTAATACATTTGGCAGTTATTAGGAATGTATGCATAATTATAAAATATCCATCTGTTTACGTTTGCTACAGTAGTAGAAAACCTAATAATGAAATAAACTAGAATTATAAATTTTCAAGTTAAATATATTTATATGAATAAACCGACATGTAGAAATAGAGCGAAGTATTCGAATGATCATTTTTAATTATAAACAACAGTTTGTTTATCAATCTAAAAATATGCAGCAAACCTGTGAAAGTTGTAGCAGTCTCGAACGAAAAATAATTACTCAGAGGTCTTTATAAGCAAGTATTAAAAACAAATTGTTACAATTTCCCATAGATTGGTTGTCAATTAAAATCTAAATAAACGTCTCGAACGAAAAATAATTACTCAGAGCTCTTTATAAGCAAGTATTAAAAAACAAATTGTTACAATTTCCCATAGATTGGTTGTCAATTAAAATCTAAATAAACGTCTCGAACGAAAAATAATTACTCAGAGGTCTTTATAAGCAAGTATTAAAAAACAAATTGTTACAATTTCCCATAGATTGGTTGTCAATTAAAATCTAAATAAACGTCTCGAACGAAAAATAAGTACTCAGAGCTCTACAATCGGAAGCTGATCAGGTGCAATAAGTGATAGATGCAAACTAATAAACAAACTAATTTGTTGATGATTTTGAGATGCTTCAATAATTTCAAGATACCGCTGATTTGTCTAAAAATGGCAATTTTTAGACAAATGCTGGCATAAAATTAGATGCGCTGTTTAAAATGTAAGCAATCGTTCTGCATGCCCGCATTTCCTTGAATATAAAGCGCCGCATTTAACGTTTTGCACGTTCCTTAGTGCAAGTGAATACTAATGAAAAATATTTTTTTAATTGACTGACACTGAAACGCACGCGTTATGTCTGCATATTAAGCAGTCTGTGAACCCAGTGTCGTGTATGAATTTTAAACGCAAACTGCACGTATAAATACATGCATTTTAAAGTGAATTACCAGTGCAGTGTCAGCGAATGTAAAGGTAGATATTTATTACTTATATGTAGGAGTTATAATTGATAATAGATTGAAATTTAAACAACATATTGAGTGTATTGTAATTAAAGTTGTGAAAAAGATAGGTTTGTTTGGTCGAAAAAGTTCCAAAATTAATCATTAAGCAAAGGATTTAATTAATACGCTAGTTTTAATTATTAAAATTATTAATAATAAACTGTCATAATTATAAGACTAGATTTGTAAATGACTTTAGATCGCCCTTAACAGCAAAATCATGTTCTCAAAAAAACGTATTCTAATGGACTCAAATTATATAATGAAATGGCGAACGAAACTAAACAGACTGTTAATTTATATCAGTTTAAAAAGCTTTGTTCAATTTAAATATGTTTGTTAAATAACAATATATGGATAAACCGACATGTAGAAATAGAGCGAAGTATTCGAATGATCATTTTTAATTATAAACAACAGTTTGTTTATCAGTCTAAAAATATGCAGCAAACCGGTGAAAGTTGTAGCAGTCTCGAATGAAAAATAATTACTCAGAGCTCTGTAAATGTAATTATGTCTTTATAAGCAAGTATTAAAAAACAAATTGTTGCAATTTCCCATAGATAGGTTGTCAATTAAAATCTAAATAAACGTCTCGAACGAAAAATAATTACTCAGAGCTCTTTATAAGCAAGTATTAAAAAACAAATTGTTACAATTTCCCATAGATTGGTTGTCAATTAAAATCTAAATAAACGTCTCGAACGAAAAATAATTACTCAGAGGTCTTTATAAGCAAGTATTAAAAAACAAATTGTTACAATTTCCCATAGATTGGTTGTCAATTAAAATCTAAATAAACGTCTCGAACGAAAAATAAGTACTCAGAGCTCTACAATCGGAAGCTGATCAGGTGCAATAAGTGATAGATGCAAACTAATAAACAAACTAATTTGTTGATGATTTTGAGATGCTTCAATAATTTCAAGATACCGCTGATTTGTCTAAAAATGGCAATTTTTAGACAAATGCTGGCATAAAATTAGATGCGCTGTTTAAAATGTAAGCAATCGTTCTGCATGCCCGCATTTCCTTGAATATAAAGCGCCGCATTTAACGTTTTGCACGTTCCTTAGTGCAAGTGAATACTAATGAAAAATATTTTTTTAATTGACTGACACTGAAACGCACGCGTTATGTCTGCATATTAAGCAGTCTGTGAACCCAGTGTCGTGTATGAATTTTAAACGCAAACTGCACGTATAAATACATGCATTTTAAAGTGAATTACCAGTGCAGTGTCAGCGAATGTAAAGGTAGATATTTATTACTTATATGTAGGAGTTATAATTGATAATAGATTGAAATTTAAACAACATATTGAGTGTATTGTAATTAAAGTTGTGAAAAAGATAGGTTTGTTTGGTCGAAAAAGTTCCAAAATTAATCATTAAGCAAAGGATTTAATTAATACGCTAGTTTTAATTATTAAAATTATTAATAATAAACTGTCATAATTATAAGACTAGATTTGTAAATGACTTTAGATCGCCCTTAACAGCAAAATCATGTTCTCAAAAAACTTATTCTATAATGGACTCAAATTATATAATGAAATGGCGAACGAAACTAAACAGACTGTTAATTTATATCAGTTTAAAAAGCTTTGTTCAATTTAAATATGTTTGTTAAATAACAATATATGGATAAACCGACATGTAGAAATAGAGCGAAGTATTCGAATGATCATTTTTAATTATAAACAACAGTTTGTTTATCAGTCTAAAAATATGCAGCAAACCGGTGAAAGTTGTAGCAGTCTCGAATGAAAAATAATTACTCAGAGCTCTGTAAATGTAATTATGTCTTTATAAGCAAGTATTAAAAAACAAATTGTTGCAATTTTCCATAGATAGGTTGTCAATTAAAATCTAAATAAACGTCTCGAACGAAAAATAATTACTCAGAGCTCTTTATAAGCAAGTATTAAAAAACAAATTGTTACAATTTCCCATAGATTGGTTGTCAATTAAAATCTAAATAAACGTCTCGAACGAAAAATAATTACTCAGAGCTCTTTATAAGCAAGTATTAAAAAACAAATTGTTACAATTTCCCATAGATTGGTTGTCAATTAAAATCTAAATAAACGTCTCGAACGAAAAATAATTACTCAGAGCTCTTTATAAGCAAGTATTAAAACAAACTGTTACAATTTCCCATAGATTGGTTATCAATTAAAATCTAAATAAACTTAAATATTACTTAAACGTGATTTACCACATCTGAAATAATAAATACGTCTTTGTTGATAGAACAACTGCAAAAAATATAGGCCGTGTACGTTTTTCTATTCTCATAACCAGTAGGAAATTAATAGGTTGATAGATATTAAGGCAATTAAATGTATCACATTTTAATGAATGTTACTGTAAAATATAATATCACTCTCGTCTGTATTAACTTGCAAACTGTGTTTGAAAAATACTTTTTGTTGCCTTTGCACGCGCAGTCTGCAAAAATTTAGACATACAGCAAACGTAAAGGTATTTCAAGGCTAACTTCCTAACCCCTCAAGCCTCTGGCTCCGCAAGAAATTCAAAACTTTAAGGATGCTGCTTCATGTCATATTTGCAATCGTCCTTTTGGAGAGGGGTCGTAAAGGTTCGCGATCACGACCATTTGACCGGAGAATATCGGGGAGCTGCCCATTCCAATTGCAATCTGAATTATAAACTTCCAAATTTTATTCCCGTATTTTTTCACAATTTAAATTACGATTCCCACCTTTTTGTCAAACAGTTAGCTCAAAATAACGAGGAGCTTGATGTCATTCCGGAAAATAAGGAAAAATATATTTCATTTGGTAAACGTCTTTGGGTAGATGAAGTCGTTGTTGACGGAAAACGAAAAAACGTTTATATGCAAATTCGATTTTTAGATAGTTACAGATTTTTAAGTGCTTCTTTAGCATCGCTGGCCGCCACATTATCAGATGATCAGTGTGTTGAAATTCATAAGCAATTCGGACATGACATCAAATTCGAACTGATGAGACAGAAAGGTGTGTTTCCCTATTCGTATCTGGATTCATTTACAAAATTAGACGAGCCGGCGTTGCCCGCAATCGCTCAGTTTTATGATCATTTAACCGAGACGCATATTACTGAGGTCGATTACGAACGCGCCGTTAAGGTCTGGAAAACTTTCGAATGTCAAACGTTGGGCGACTATTCCGATGTTTACCTCAAATGTGACGTGTTTATATTGGCAGACGTTTTCGAAAACTTTCGAAATTTTTATTTAAATCAATATAATTTAGATCCGGCGCAGTACTTCACCGCCCCCGGTTTAAGTTGGGACGCCATGTTAAAATATACGGGGGTTGAGTTGGAGCTGTTGACGGATATGGATATGTTTCACTTTTTTAGAAAGGGTATTCGTGGAGGAGTCAGTACTTGCGTCGGGCGAAAGGCTATTGCCAACAATAAATTTGCGGGTAACTATGACGCTTTCAAACCCACTTCTTTTATTGCTTATTTGGATGCAACGAATTTGTATGCTCATAGTATGAGGCAGTTTCTACCGCAAGGTGGTTTTGTTTGGTTGACTGACGACGAAATTGATAGTTTTGACGTATTTAAAATTGTGGACGACTCAGATACTGGGTACGTGTTGGAAGTTGACTTGCGGTACCCCGAAAATTTACATGACGATCACAATGACTTTCCCTTTTGCCCCGAGCTATTGGTGCCTCCACAGGGAAAATTTAAAAATGCAAAATTAATTCCAAATTTGTATGACAAACACAATTATATTATTCACTACAGAAATTTGAGGCAATGCTTAGAGGCTGGTTTGATTTTGGTTAAAACACATAAAATACTTAAGTTTAGACAATCTCCTTGGCTCAGATCCTACATCGATTTAAACACAAAATTACGTAACAAGTCTGACAATGAATTTCATCGAAATTCATTCAAACTAGCTAACAATAGCGTCTTTGGTAAAACCATGGAAAACGTGGACAAAAGGGTTCTTGTAAAGTTAATTAGTCATTGGGAGAAAATTGGTAATAGAATGGGGGCAGAAGCTTTGATATCGAAACCTAACTTTAAAGATAGAATTCGGTTTGGGGAAAATTTAATAGCAGTGGAAATGAACAGAACATCGGTTTTATATAACAAACCCATTTATGTTGGTTTCTCAGTTTTAGATCTTTCGAAAACGGTAATGTACGATTTTTATTACAAATTTTTGAAGCATAAATACGGCCGTAATGTGTCTCTACTCTATTCGGACACGGACTCATTCATCCTGGAAATTTTTACTGAAAATTTTTACGCCGACATGCAAGAGCACCTTGATCTCTTTGATACATCAAATTACAAGAATGGTCTGCACGGAATTTCGAGAACCAAGTCCGTTGTTGGCAAATTTAAGGATGAGTACGCGGGGGTGGCTGTGTGTAGCTATTACGGGGTCGGCGCAAAAACATACTGTGTAAACGCTGTTGGTAAAGAAGACAAAAAGGCGAAGGGAGTTAGAAAGAGTGCTGTTCGGAATCACCTCACCACCGAAATTTATAAATCTGTAGTCGAAAACAAGAGGGAAGTTGTATTTTGTCAGATGTATGTGTTTCGTTCCCGTTTACACACTATGTACACCGAATTAATGAATAAGGTTGCGCTTTCTTCGCGAGATGATAAACGCTTCCTTATTCCTAATACTACCAAAACCTTAGCGTGGGGTCACCGTGATATAGATGTTTACAGTCGTCTAGACAACTTGCTGCGCATTGCCGAAACGATGACGTAGCAATATGTTCGCGGAACAGTATTCGTTATTACTTAACAGCAGAGGTCCTACACGGCTTTCTTGTACTTTGTAGGTTTAGTTATTGTATATAGCAATTATAGTATAGGTTAAGAACACTAGCTTGTATGATATAGGTAGTAAGTTAAATTTTACGAAAAATCTGATTGTTTGGGTCCGCATTACCAAGTATATTTGTTATTTAACACTGTAGTCACTCATGTTTAGCATTTACAATAATAAATTACTGTAAAACATAAAAAGTTTTTATTTAAAGAAAATAAATGGTAGTAAAACAAAAAAAGTGTTTTATTGAAAGAGTTCTATAGAATCATAATAAGTTATACAACATTGTTTTTGGATATCCAGGAATTGTGACGATTATCGAATCCCAACCACTTTACGTAAAGCTGATTACCCTTCTTCTTCAACACCTTTTCTACCAGGTATACGTCCGAGTGTTTGGTTTTCTGTAATTCGTGCTCGTAAAATCCACCTTTGATTTCTTGCCCTTCCTGATCGGTGAGTCTGTAGGTGGTAGGATTTGTAAGTCGCACTGTGGCTATTTTGAATATTTCGTTGCTCCAGCTAGGTGTGTAGCCCTTGCTAAATATCGAACGATATTTACTAATGCGTACAGAATCTCCTTTATGAAACTTTTGAGGTGTCGGATCTACAGTTTTTGTGTGGCTGTACACGGTGTGTAACAGACGTTTGGCATTTTTAAGATTAACTTCAGCCGGCTTCATACCTGTTGTGCTATGCCTGGTTGTGTTATATTTGCTTAAAAGTTGGGGCAGAATGTCCAACCATTTGTAGGACCCTTGCAAACTAAACTGCTTCCACATCATGTTCTTAAGGGTGCGGTTACATCTTTCTATGATGCTGCTTTTCATAGTTGAATACGTGCTGTAATGATTTATCTTGTAACGTCGCATCAATGCTTGAAAATCGCTGTTATAAAATTCTTTTCCCAAATCGGTTTGTACGTTTTTTGGAGATACCTTCATATTAGCAAGAACTTTTCGCATAGCTGCCGCTACATCTTTTCCCGTTTTCCGTTTTACCGGGAGAGCCCACAAGTATTTAGAAAACGCATTAATAACAGCTAAAATGTATCGATAACCTTTATTGCTTCGTGCATATGGTTGCATCTCCACCAAATCCGCTTGTAGTAAATCATGCAATCCTTTGAGAATCACCCGTCGTCTCTTGAAATTTCTTCGCGCTGGTTTGTGAAGTTCTGCAACTAGATCCTCCTTAGGACTCATTGCCGAATGTTGCTGTATCGACTGCTATGGGACATTTAAGCAGCAGTTGCACGTATAACTTAGTGTTTATGGATTCGAATTTCAGTTTATCTCCTCGCCGCAATGTCTTACCGACAAGCGTGTCGTGTTTGATGCCGTTGATGTGTGATACTACCAAAGGTCCGTTGACTTGAACACTTATGATCTCACCGATCGTTAAAGGAAAAATGTACTCATTATTACCGAAAATTTTGGAATATCCGCTTTCATCATAACCACGCCCCACTAGCAGCAGTGGTACCTCTATATGGAGTCGGTTTACATTTTGAACTTTCATAAAGATATGTTTGCGATGAGAACCGTAGCGCGCGCTATGGTAGTGGCGTCCAAATTTGTCTATGGGCATTACTCTATCGTCTAACACCTTCTGATCGTAATTCAATAGGTCCTCTGCTTTTGTACTCGTCTTAATGAATTATTTTTGCTTCTCGTAGAGCTTGGGTGATGCTTACGATTTCGTTGGAATGGCCGGTGTGCCCCGCTACCTGAGAGGCTAATAATATGCGCAGACGATCCACTAATGAATTTGGATCTTTCCAAGGAACAAATTCCACTTTTTTATTGGTTACTGTTAATAACCCCCTTCCGGTACGCTGCACCCTCGATGCGGCTCTGGTAGGTTGTCTAATGCCGGAGGAGGTAGCCAGGGGGCGTACTATTTTCATATATTTTGAGCCGGCGTTACCGCTTATCCCTTGGGTTGGATCGTAGTTCTTACGATTTGCGGCGGACCGGTTCACTATGTCATAGTAATTTTCATGGTCTTTGGTTGTATAAATCAACGGTTTCTTTAAGAACATTAATTCGTAAAAGCCGGGGGTGCCTTTGTATACTATTCTATTTCCGTGATCTGTAATAACCATGTCCTGACCCTCAAAAGTAAGCTGTTTATTTCCAATTGCAAATTTATCAGTGTCTATGTCCCATCGAACTCCATAATGGAGATCGTACTTGCTCTCTGTATCTCGTATCATTCCCTCGATATATTTTCTAGCTAACCCTGAGAACTGTTCCAGGTATTCCCCTAGAACTTCCGGTTCCATCATTTGTCGCACGGTTTCCCTAGCCTCTGCTACCGAAGTTTCAATTGCCGCTTCTTCTTGAGCCTCCACCTGTTGCTCCTCATCCGGTAAACTCTCATACAATACTTCTCTGTCAAGAAATCTAGGTGTGGATGTTACCAACGCTGAAGTCGATGGTCCGGGAATGGCAATGTCGGGGGTTGACGCTCGTACGGGGGTTTTGCCATTTCTCGGACGGGGTAGGATAGATGGTGTGGACACTCGTCGTTTGATGGTTCTCAGCATAGGTCCTACTTCTTGCTGTATTGTTTGACCTCCTTCTTGCTTAATGGATGTTAGCAATTCCGTGAGTGGTTGGGAAATTGGTTTAAATTGCTCCGCAAGAGCCGTCTGCGATTCGGCGATATCCGCTTTTAAAGTTTCATATTTCCGCCTGACAGCCTTTCTAGCTTTAATAAGATCGCTTACTAACCGTTTGTCCATGTTGCTATTACTGTCGTTGTTCGTAGACTAATAATTTGTACAGCAGTGGTCCATGCCTATATAGTGAAATAACTGTCGAACCCTTTTCTATAACGACCGGCGTTGATTTCGCTTTCTTTGTCGATAACTAAAAATCCGTGATCTTTGATCCAACAGTGGGAACATAAGTTTTTAAACTTTTCGAATGACATGTCTGTGTTTACGTGATCATCGTAAATGTGTTTAAGATTGGTGTGGTCTTGCCGGAATACGATTATGATATTCGCATTATCTCGTACCAGTTGTTTCGGGATTGATGAGTAAGTCTGACAGAGGTAAAAACAATCTATATTTCGATGACGTCCGAAACTAAAATAATCTCTAATTATGCTTTGAGTGTCGCATGCCACATCATCAAACACAATAACAGAATTTTCTTTCGCCTCGTGTGGTTTGATAACCTCACACCCCTCGCTGAATTCGTAGAATCCGATTTCTTTTAGTGACTTCAGAAGTATCTTCAGAAATTTGTATTTAGGTTGCTCAAGGGTTTTCGAATACAAATACAAGTTGAGAAACCGCACCCCATTGCGGTGCAGCAAAAGACTGATCATCGCATTGGTTTTCCCAGAGCCGGAAGGACCAATGATCAAACCCCTTTTACATCCTATACCCAGTAAAGTGCCGTGTCGTCTGAACCTCTGTGACATGGAATTTACTGTATGATTTACTACCGGCAGCGAACATTTTTGTTTCACAAGTTTGACGTTCTTCATCGTTTTCGGACGGGGACGAACTAGCTTCTAACCGCGCTGTGCTAAGTATATATCTACCCCCTTTGAGCTTCACATCGTCAGTCGCTCTTCGACGAGCGTTTCTTTAAGATGAGTTATACTAGACGTAAAACTCGTAGTCGTCGTCGAATCGTAAGACGGAAAGGTCGCGGTTTGTTGAACACCCTTATTGACAAGTTACCCTTCGAATTACATATACCAGGTTACAAGTTTTGCGGACCTGGCACTCGTTTAAACAAACGGCTTTCTCGAGGTGATCGAGGAAGAAACCCTCTGGACGAGGCTTGCAAGCAACACGACATCGCATACTCACAATCTAGCAATCTTTCGACACGTCACGCGGCGGATAAAGTTCTTGCACAGAAAGCTTGGGAACGCGTTAAAGCAAAAGACTCTACTCTTGGAGAAAGAGCGGCAGCTCTTGCTGTTACAGGGATTATGAAAGGGAAAACCAAACTCGGCATGGGAGTCTCCCGGAAACGAAAGCGTACAGAACCCATTGCTGTTATGGAAACACCCCGGAAACGAAGACGTACACTACCTATTGCAGCGCAAAAATTTGGTACGGGGATATCTAGAAAAC
This sequence comes from Agriotes lineatus, assembly GCA_940337035.1. Classification (NCBI taxonomy): domain Eukaryota; kingdom Metazoa; phylum Arthropoda; class Insecta; order Coleoptera; family Elateridae; genus Agriotes; species Agriotes lineatus. The sequence goes on along the minus strand of CALNHX010007019.1, from coordinate 22,084 downwards.
GGAAGCGTACACTACCCACTGCTGGTGTGACGGTCCCCCGAAAACGAAGGCGTATATTACCTATTGCCGCACAAAAATTTGGTACGGGAGTATCTAGAAAACGGAAGCGTACACAACCCACTGTTGGTGTAAGAGTCTCCCGGAAACGAAAGCGTGCACTACCTATTGTCGGTATTGCGCAAAAATTTGGTACGGGGGTATCTAGAAAACGGAAGCGTACAAGGTGTAGTAGGCGTAAACGTATTGGAGGCGCGGTCGTTTTTAAATCGCGAAGGAAACGCCGAATTCGTTCTAGAGTAGTACCTGTTCCCAAGAGAGGAGGTATATTGCCGCTTGTACCCATACTTGCTGCATTAGGAGCATTGGGGTCTCTCGGAGGCGGTGCTGCAGCAGTCGCTAAAGCGGTTGGCGACTCAAAGGCTTCTAAAAAGGATCTCCAGGAAAAAGAGCGACATAACAAAGCTATGGAATCCATTGCTCGAGGAAAAGGGCTATATCTACGACCGTATCAGTCAAAAAACTACCGTTGAAGCTACCACGCCGAGCGTTGACGAACATCGATATTGCACAGTACGTTAAACGCTTCGAAATTCCCCATTTTAGGGGGATATTTATGCGAGATGCTCTACCCGACAAAATTCGTCAACGAGAATGTGGTGTTACTAACTTAGACGATGATGTTGGACCTGGCACACATTGGACAGCCTACGTTAAAGCTGATCGATTTGTTCTGTATTTCGATAGCATAGGTCGCTTACAACCTCCTCCCGAATTAGTAAACTACTTTCGCAGCGATGGTAGCAACAACACAATTATGTACAACTCTAATAGATATCAAAAACTCGCATCATACACATGCGGACATTTGTGTCTCAAATTCTTATATAACTTTGCGAAACCGCTTTTGTCGTCAGTTTAAGTGCCGCGCTTCATCATGTCCAGTATATTCACTCTTACGGGAGATTCATCTGTTCTTACTGCAAATTTTGACCCTCCCATTTTCTTAGACGATGGTAGCGAATACGTCTTGGGATTGTTAAGTTTCGAAACCTACTATACTATTCCAAACGTTAGACCTCCCAACAATGAATTTCATCTTGTTGGAGAACCTCCTATTATTATACCGGAGGGAGCATATGAAATTACCGACATTGCTGAATTTTTACATAACCAACTCGATTCTGATGCGGGTGTTAAACAGGTACTGCTACGTGGAAACAACAGCACCTTAAAAACCGAAATAAAGTCCACCGTTCCAATCGACTTTCAAAGCGACAATACTATCCGGGACATGTTAGGCTTTGAGAAAAAAATTTATGCTGCAGATAGGTGGCACACAGCTGAACATGTTACGAAAATTTTGAACATCAACTCGATTCTTATTCATTGCAACATCTCCGTTGGTTCATATAAAAATGGTAAGCCCGGCCATATCATTCACCAATTCTTCCCCATAGTACCACCCGGGTACAAAATAGTGGAAACCCCTAACCCAGTCATCTATCTACCGATCAGCACGAAACAGATCACTAACTTAACTATTAAAATACTAGACCAATCGGATAATCCTGTCAGTTTTAGTAAGGAGACCGTTACGGTAACATTACATTTAAAGAAACTGTAATGGGTTTTCGATTCACCACTCCGTACCACCCCTGCTTTACTTCCTATAAGAATCGTCGCCCACACCCTCGTAAGATCAGTACGGCTTCGTCCACCACGCAGCTAACTAAAGCAAACAGAGACTTCTTGCGGTCCTTAGGCTTTACAATAGTGTAATGAGTATTTTAAATATTGGAGAGCGAGTCCTCGTCGACACTTCTATCATTAGCAATCAATTGCACACACATCAACCGTATACAAACCGTTTTGACTATAACGATGAAATTCGAATTCCAATTCCCGAAGATATGTCAACTCTTCCCGGCCTGAGCTATCTGTACCTAGAGGGAAAGTTGCGGAAGGAAAACGGTGAAGTTACAACGGCTAAATTCCTTAACAATGGTTTGGCTCACTTATTTAGCGAAATCCGATACGAAATCAATGGCGTCGTTGTCGACTCTGTCACCAAACCTGGTATTACGTCTACTCTTAAGGGATATGTGTCCTACAGTTCCGCTGACGTTAAAAAGCTTCAAAATGCAGGTTGGTTTGCCGGCGGCGACCCTGCCATTACCGATCAGGAAGGTAACTTTAGTGCCTGCATACCGTTGAGAATGCTGTTAGGATTCGCCGAAGATTATGGTAAAGTTATACTTAACATCCGACAAGAACTCGTATTAATTCGCAGCAATACCGATGCCGACGCCGTATTCAGTGCTACCGTAGGGGAGACGGCTAAAGTTACGATTGACAAACTATATTGGAAGGTTCCTCATATCACTCCAGGTCTTGCTCAAGAATTAGCCCTGACCAAATACATCGATAAAAATATTGACACTCAAGTCGCATTTCGCAGCTGGCAGCTTCATATCATACCCGGTGTTCATGCTGTGACTCAACATTCTCACGCTATCGCTACAAGCACAAAATTACAAACCCCCAGATATGTCATCGTAGGGTTTCAATCAGGTCGTTCGGGGCTAATCGCTAAGGACAATGCTAATTTCGATAAAATTGGTCTTACTAATTTCCGAGTTTATCTAAACACCGAACGATTCCCATACGACAATTTACATAACAATTATGCACTCAATCATTACGCAACATTATACGACATGTATTCCAAGTTTCAATCATCTTATTATAGCAAAATCGATGAGCCCTTCTTCTCCCGCCATGACTTTGCAGACAAGGCGCCCATTGTTGTAATCGATTGTTCCCATCAAAAAGACTACCTTCATGCAAACGCTGTCGTTTTTCGTGTTGAATTTGAAACTTCCGCTAACGTGCCAGCCAACACAACTGCGTATTGTCTCGTTCTTCACGATCGGGTTTTTACTTACAACGCATTGTCAAAAGCAGTTAAACAACTGTAATTTCGCAAAAATACTTCAGTTGCACCTCGACTTTTAGCGTAACTAGACCATGCTCTCTATACCTAATACGATGAAGATCATTATCGATATTCAAGGTTTTAAGACGTCCGATAAGCACTTTACCCCAAAAGAATTGGCCTCCTACGACGGTACCTCAGTATCTCACCACATTTTTAAACCCCCTTTCGCCCTCCATTCCTTAACACCTCATTTACAACAACAAGCCCACTGGGTAATGACTAATCACCATTGCATCGACTGGAATGAGGGATTTACTCCAGCATACATGTTTCCTGCAATCTTACGACGTCTTCTGCAAGGTGTCACCGAAATATATGTGAAAGGTCGAGAAAAGGCAACTTTTCTACGCCGCTTTACTACCATCCCAATCATCGAAGTGGAAGAAAGACCGGCCCTCACCCCATCACAACCCGCTTGTTTATATCATTCCAAACCGATTTGTTATTGCGCTTTATCTAACGTGTATCATATTTATAATCACTACATAATGGAATAAAACAATCTTTTTAATTTTTATTGTTTTTATTTGTTTACAATATATACCGTTTAACTACACGGATTAAACATCTACGTACTAGTGGAAAAGCGCTCTATATAAATTGTTCGCCTATGTTCGGCGCACAAGACGTCTCGCAGTACTTCATCCATAGTAAGTATCCTCCGATGGAACCGCAACCTATCCACAGCTTCTCGTTCCCACCGTCCTCTCCGAGCTTCTCGAAACGCATACGTCCACGTATGCAAATTGTACATCTTATTCTTCGAGTCGTCAAACTGCACGCTCTTCTTCATTTTCCTTCCTCTCTATAAAGGCTTTTACTTCACACATATGCCATTTTAGGCCAAGACTATCCATTAAATCTACAAGGAGGCCTTCATTTATGGCTCCGTCTAAAAATAGTTGACCGACAGCTGCACCGTTTTTGTACTGTTTTTCTTTTTTATACAACTCTTCGTCACTGAATCCGGAACGTCCTAACCCATATACGACTTCGTGCGACGCTTCGAAAGCTAAATCCTTTAACGAACTCACTAATCGTTCAACCGCACTAGGTACGTCTCTTGCAGCCGGTCGAGCAGCCTCTCTATAATTCATCCACATGACTACACTGCCAACTGACGACTCAGGGCTTCCACTTCGATGTCGCACTTTACCATAGAACTTGCGAACGTTAGCACTTCCACCATACACGCAGTCTTTTCAGAGTTCTCCTCCAGCTGATCCACTACAGACCATACATTTACTAAACAGTCTCCACAAAGGTTTGCTACACCCTTCACTATTTCTTTATAGAAACTCTCAAAGTGTAACGCTTTTAATTGTGCGAATCGCGCTTCCACGAGTTTCTGCAAGCGCCACAATTCTTCTACAGTTTCGCTCGCTAAACGCACCTCTGACAAGCCCACTTCCTCCAATTTGATTATTTTCCTTGTCTGGATCGCTTCAAATACAATGCTCTTCTTCCCTATTTCCAGAGCTGGCCACTCACCGTCGAGAGAATAGAAGTAGTTGGAAATCACTCCCTGATTTGCAATCAGGGCTGTCCACTCCCATTCATTTAACTGCACCCAGTCATTTTTGGCACCCCGTATTATAATACTTGGGTTAAATTGCGAACTCCAATCAAACCCTACACTCACGTACTTAGAACTTGATTTATTTAATTTGTACGTCCTACTATTCAGAAGTTCTGGACAGAACAGTGGTTGCGGCTTTCGTGCTTTATTACTCTGAACTACCTCGATAGCTTTCAACAAGGCTTCCATTTCTGCACGACTATCGGATGCTACTACCCTTGCAGACTCTTCTACGCGCTTTTATTTTCACATTTCCAAGGTTATATGTGGTAGGAGGTGAGCGTAAACGCAACCTTGAAGTCATGTTTACTGCACTACCTTTTTGGAATCAACAATTATGGGAACCTTGAGTTGAAATTCCACATATAACATATTTGGCTTGACTGCCCAAAATTTTAGCATATCACCCCTTTTTAATGTCATCCCAATCATTTCGCGAAAGTTATATGACCCCAACTTGTTGATATAAATTTCGGTATTTTCGGGATAAAGTAACACGTTTGTTATTTCAGCTTCACGGAAGGGAATAGTATATTCGATGTCACCATGCGGTAGGATGTACCATCTATCATAATTGACGGCAATGGATACTAGTTGTAAATCTCGTTCATAATATAAAGGCTCGCTTAGCTCTTCAACCACAAACACCTGCGGGTGTGACGTGGAATTCGCATGCATATGTTTGCCAAATTTATCGATAGGCATTGCTCAAGCGTCGAACTGGATATGAATACTGAAATCGTGGGCTTCTACTTATAAAATATCAATAATCATAGACGTCGCTAGGAGTGCAATAAAAACACAGACACCTTTATATACATATATTTAATTAAACCAACAATAAGTAATATATACTACATCCCCATCTGCTAGCCGAGCGAGAAAGCGCTGGATGGGGACCTCTACATGCCGCCGCCACCACAGGAATGGGTCACCCTCGTATGTGGTGGGTAGCGTCCTCAGGAGGGTCGACTGCCATAGGCGCTCGCTTCCAAGACTCATGGAATAGTCTATTGTTACGGCAGCCTGGAGTTGACGAGCTGATGGAGGTCTCGGTTCGGAGGTGATGAAGTATTCAAACTCCTTGTAAAATGTAGGAGCATCTTCAAAGAGCGCATCAACAACAATATCAGGCATGATGACTGGTAGCCGTGGTGGAAAAACGTTACGCTTTATATGTGAATCTCAAGGTAAGACCCTTGACCTTCTACGTTCCCATCCTTGACTACGCTCCTATATTAAGTTGCCTGTTTTCTGTAACAGTCATCATAATCCTCCAGCACCTACCATAATCATCAAGCAGCTATGGCAACTAACTTTAAGAATGCAGAACAATTTTACCGTCATTTTCGCCGGTTTTTGGCTAGTTGCCCTCCAGCATCCTCTCAACGGTCTCTCCAGGCAGTGGTCACAATGGAGTACCCCTTGAACCTACAAGGAGAGACCCTAGCGGAGACGACCACCTTACGGACGTGGCCTGCAGTCTTCGACGGATCGTCAGCTGTGTGGTGGCAGACCAACATCTTCAAGCCAGTGGACCGGTACCTAGGCCTACTGGAGGATGGGGAAGTTACATATATAACTTATACTTGGAAATAAATAAATATATTTAGAAATATTTCTGTGGTTTTATTTTAAAGTTTCGAGATTGTGACCTTGAATTGTAGAATATAAAACTTTCACAAACGTGTGCGTAGTTAGTTGCCATCATGAGCTCAGAACCTCGACATCCAGAATTTGGGAGCTACTCCAAACGGCTACGAACATTCGGCGATTGGAGTCGAGGTCAAACTCCAGAATCGCTAGCAGGTGCCGGTTTCTTTTGCATCAGCGACACGATTAATTGTGTACAGTGTTTCCACTGCGGAGTTCAAATTTCTGGCTGGGAGCGCAATGACAAACCCCTATCTGAACACCTCCGTTGGTCACCCAACTGCAAAATTGCCAAGGTCTACCAGCAAATACAAACCATCGAAGACTTGACCTATCAACTTTTCGATGCGTTGCATTTATCCCCAGGAGTAGATGTGGCTGGCAACAATGGAACGGGTGTAGCCGACAAAACAAAAGGTTGCTGTTGTCATAAGTGATGCAAAGTGCGGCGCCAAACCATTCACTAGTTGCCATCGACTTGTTGAACATGCTACCAATACAATTTTTGGTTGCTCTCGCTGCAGTTCATGATGGGATTCTCTACGTCCTTCAACCGCCGCGGTGCAGTTCAGCTTCTTTCGCCTACAATGATGGAGTGCACAACGTGACGTGGCGTAAAATGGATACCAGTTCCTTGACAACTATTTCCGTTTTTAAAATACAAGTGAACAACTTTACTGAACATAACGTTTTAACGTTCAAGATAAAATACCATTTCCCTTCATATGCGGTAGATACGAATTGGCAAACGATTTTGCTAAAAAATAAACCTGATGTCTTGAAGAAGCTGCTCTCGCCCGCGGATAATTCCTGCTGTATATCTACTATTGTTTTAAGCACTATTTTATTCGCTCTAATGTGTATGTCTGTAACGTATTTCTTAATCTGTTGGTATTATAATCATTTAGTCTAGCCACTACTGTAATTACTCTTTGTATGTGCATCTTAAATATAACTTTTTTTATTAAATTATGTGTATCTTTCACTCTACGAAGGTGCTCTGGATGAGTAACCAAATCTTCTATCAGACTCGATGGTCTAGAGGTAAAGATACCCTCGGCTGCAGATTGCAGATATACAGGGAGACCTAGGTTCGAATCCTAGTCGAGTCATAATTTAGACATGAAGTATCCTAGGCGTTTACTTCATGCCTAATTTTTTAAATAAATATGTTAAGCGCAGTCTGTTCTAAGCACTACTTAACTCTTTCTATGCCCTTGGCCGTAAACGCAATCTTGACCTTGAATTTTTTTAAAGTAGCCTCAACCTCGAACGCGGGTTTGACCTTGAACGTGGCCTCGCTCCGAACGTGGCCTCGCTTCGAACGTGACCTTGGGCTTGCACGTGGCCTTGCCTTGCATGTGACCTTGGGATTGAACGTGACCTCGCCTTGAACGTGGCCTCGCCTTGCATGTGGCCTTGGCCTTGAACTCAAGGCCAAGTGGTGGGGGGAGGTTCCAGAACCATCCACTTCCCTCTACTTATTTGCGGTGATCTCCTAGCCCAAATTTCGTTTGGGGTTAGCAAGCACATGTTTCCACTTCTTTGGCGAAGCGCAGTCGTAAAGATCTAAAACGGGTATGTGGTTTTTCTAAGCTTATTCAGTTTGATTCTATGGCTACTTGCCCTTGTAGCTATTCCCCCTGGGAGCATACCTGCAGTATTGCCGTGTGGCTACGTATCTGCAGTATCCCCTTCGCTTGGCAACGTGCCAGCAGCCCTACCGACTTAGTGGCTAATCGAGCAATGCTCCGCTCTTCGAACCTGAGCCGCACGACGGGATAGCACCGGCGATTGCCTGTCAAACCTGCTGCGACAGCTACTCGGTGGTCGCTTGCTTCTTGACCTCCTCATTGCCCTTCGGCCCCTGCTTACGGTCACTGCTGCCGGAGAGGAGCCCATCGCAAAGGTCTGTCAGATTATTATTTCCGTTTCGAACTCCCGAATCTCCAGCTCCTGGAGACAATTGCGTGACGGTGCTGCAATGTGCTCGGTAAACTTATGATTGTTTTTAACGTGTATTCTTAAGCGGTAAACTCACCTGTGGAAGATATTTGATTCTGCCATTGTAAAACATATTTAGCGGTAGCTCTTTTAATCGGTATTCAGCTACTAGATTTTATCGATATTGTACTTTGCTCCCGATCTCGGACTAAATTTTAACGGTATTGTAACTTCGTTGTGAAGTCAAGTGCATGAAAGTATGCTTTCATTTTCAATCGTCACCTATTCCACCGTTGAATAATATTACCTATTTGCGCCCTGCCGTGCAAGAGAATTATTGGTAATGCTCGCACCGCGACCGTTTTAACATACCGTTTATGATTATTTATTTCATTTGGGCCTGCTTGTCAACTACGCTTTTATGCCCATATAAATGTAACTGGCAGTATTGTGGTGAGTTTAACCTTATGCTTTTGTTGGTAATATTAAGCTGTGATATGATCTCCCTATTGAGATTTTGTGTGGATTACTCCGTATTATTTGTTGTGTAAAATATTTGTGGAACCTCTTTACCATTTGCTTATTATATTGAATCGTTACCTAGGTCAGCGAATTTTATTTATGCCCCCTTGCCGCATCTCTTTACAGGAAGTGTTTGGTAGCGCATCTTATCGTCTGACTTTATGTGCGATTAGCCAAGAGCTGGGTTATCTGCTACCTGGCGCCCGTACTTCTATTTTAGCTGAAGATTTGAGTCTCGTATATTGTCACCAGGGCACGTTTGCACTGAATTGTTAGTGCACTTATACCGTGAACACTAGCACTTATACAAGAGTCAATTAAAGTCTTAGAGTTAAATAATTAGAAATAGATGTTTATTACAGGAAAGTATAAACAACAAACACATTAATACAAAGATACGAATATGCGTACAGAGTAAAGATGAAGTTACACTTGAAGTTGTGTATCACAATACTCGCATATGTCAGCCACGCATATTGCTAACAAACGTGAAGCGTACGTGAATATTTACACATAGATAATCACATGTGCGTGTGTGACACAAGTGATGCGATGCGCGAGCGGCAAGATCACGGTCACAGTGCCACACATGAAATATACACAGAGAAAATATGGAATGGAAAATATATACAAGGCTAAGAACTTAAACTAACTTACTTGCTAAAACTAACTAAGGTCCTACACTAAATCCACACGCACTATCAAGTGGCGATGTCGCGCTCCGGCGACAGGGACGACGCGCTCCGACGTCGAGGAACGGCGCTGGCGCGGATCTCCAGGTACCCGGACGTTGGCGGCGGCACGGGACGGCAGCTGGCTAGCTCGGCGTCTCCCGTGGTCGGACGTCGGTTACGGCGGCGAAGATCCAGCAGCGACGATCGGAGGATTTGCTACTACTCAGGCCTCAGTCTGTCTAATCCTGAGTAGTAGCTGCCTTCTGAGCCAAGACTCCAAGAAGTGCCTTTCTGTCGAAAAGCGACGAGTATTTACAGGGTGTAAAAAAAGTCTGGAATATAGCAAATATTTCAGAAACTACCGGAGATGAATTTTTCAAAATTGCCAGACTTATATAGGTAAAACGGCGCATCTAGGAAGGACAAAACCGTTTTTCTAACTGTACAGAGTGAGTCAGAAAAAATACAAACTTTTGTATTTGAAACTGGACACCCTGTATATTAACGAGGAATCAAATAGTCCTTCAAAAGACAAATTCAACGATATAGGGTTTGACGGATTTATCTCTCAAAATGACAAATGTGGGGTGACCTAAAGAATAAGGTTTACAACAATATACCGGTTAATATTGAAGCTTTAAAGGATCATATTAGAAAGAAATACGTCAAATTCGATGGGATACTGTCTTTAAATTCTCGTAAGACGTTGTCAAAAGTATCCCATCAAATTTGACGTATCTCATTTTTAATATGATCCTTTAAAGCTTCAATATTAACCGATCTATTGTTGTAAACCTTATTCTTTAAGTCACCCCACATTTGCCATTTTGACAGATAAATCCGTCAAACTCTATATCGTTGAATTTGTCTTTTGAAGGACTATTTGATTCCTCGTTAATATACAGGGTGTCCAATTTAAAATACAAAAGTTGGTATTTTTTCTGACTCACCCTGTACAGTTACAGAAACGGTTTTGTCCTTCCTAGATGCGTCGTTTTTACCTATATAAGTCTGGCAATTTTGAAAAATTCATCTCCGGTAGTTTCTGAAATATTTGCTATATTCCAGACTTTTTTTTACACACTGATATGTTTGTGGCCAGGCGGCCGAAGCTCCCATTGGTGGCCTGGTGAAGCCGTTGTAACCGTAGGCTCCACCCCAAATTTTAAGTTCGGAGGCTTCACCTGGTAACAATATGACCGACGCCCTCCTCTGGCTGAGAAGCCGGCCGCACTTGCTTACCGCCCCTTACCACCAGAGTAACGGTAATCACGGTAACAAAATGTAAAACTAATTATAATATGTACAGGTTTCCGATACATAGATCTACTGTTTCGAAACAAGATGAAGTTAAAAGAGCAGAGTTGTCACTAAATAATATTTTTCCAATGCCTTCTCGTAAATCTGTAAGTAATATTTTAACAATAAGTGTACATAAAATGCTACTTTATTCACTAGCTAGTAAATAAAATAGGCCATAATCTACAGTCCATTTTTTATTTAAATCAGCTGTCAGTGTCAAAACTTTATAAAACCAGACTGTGTTACCCTAAATTCTGTACTTACCGACCAACTGTATAACAGTTTCCCCCATGTCAAAATTGAGGTTATGTATGTCTAACATACCTAATTGAAATGTCAAACGTGCATGGTTAAACGTTTCAATAAAATGTAAGTTTTTAATATTATAGGTTTATGTAGGTTGTAGATACTTCTATATACAGAGTATTTTGTTGAGCATATGCATTCGTACATAATGGTAGACCAGTACGTATAGGCGTAGATCAGGTGAAAGAAGCTGTTATGCATACAAAATTAAAGAAAGCTCCCGGACCAGGAGGTATCTACCCAAAACAAATAAGGTACGCACCAGAAAAATTAATTACCATGCTGAAAACAGTATATCAACGATGTATTAATGGGGAGAACATCCCACAGGAATGGAAAACATCCTATATAACTCCCATACATAAGAAAGGACCTAAAGTTGACCCAACAAACTATCGAGGAATAGCAGTGATAAATACATTGGGCAGAATATACTCACGAATATTAAAAAACCTCATTGAGAAAGAAATAGAAGCAAAGCAACCAGAAGAACAGGCGGGCTTTAGAGCAGGCCGATCCACAATAGATAACTTATTCTCGTTGAAGTTAGTACTGGAAAAAAGAGTACTTACAAAGAAACAGAGAAACACACATAGCTTTAATAGACCTCGAAAAAGCATATCATAGTGTACCAACATCTAGATTGTGGAGAGAGATGAAGGAACTTGACATAGAACCTACGCTTATACAAGCCACCAAGCAGCTATATGAAAGCAATTTAACAAGAATAGAAAACGGGAAAACGTTTACCCAGACTTTCAACACAACAAAATGTCTTCGGCAAGGATGCTGTCTATCCCCCACACTTTTTAAAATTTATTTAGACAGAGCCCTCGCCGGGTGGACAAAAAAATGCAAGAATATGGGTCTACGAGTGGGAGATGACAGGCTTTTCAGTTTATACTACGCCGACGATCAAGTGGTGATTGTAGAAGACCTGGATGACTTAAGCTATATGGTGAGGAAATTTAAGGAAGAATACGACAACGAAGGACTAACAATATATATGAAAAAATCTGAATACCTATCGATTGGAACCAATGAACTAAACCATTTGCCACTAGAAAAGGAATATATACAAGGGATAACGAAATGTAAATACTTAGGAATAATTTTTGAAAAAACTGGAAATAACGACGAGGAAATTACTCCTTTTTTTCGGGGTTGAACACATTTTGTCGTTTTAAAGTTATCACATACCTTGAGTGCAGACGTCAAATGTATCTAGTAAAGTATTTACGGAAATAAATGAGAATTTAGACTATCCTTTATCTAATAGACTTGTCCGTCCGTCCGTCCGTCCGGGACGCTGTTTCAGCAGCCAAACCGTAAGAGATAGAGAAAAAAGTTATGAAAGTTATATGTTTGGAATGGTCATGTCAGCTCAGGAACCGAATTTCAGTCACGTGACACTTCCGGTTTTCGAGAAATCACAAAAAAGACCGTTTTTCAAATAGAACGCGTATTAAATAAAAATGTTTCAGCAGCCAAACGGAGCTGCGACCCTCTGCACCTTAAAACGTCGATCGGATAGGCAACCACTTTGACACCTTCCAGGTCTGGGTACAGTTTTTATTTAATACCCGTTCTATTTGAAAAACGGTCTTTTTTGTTTTTTTAAATGAGACATTTGTCTCACTGGATTGCCTGTAGGTATTTTATACGATACATTGAATAAGTTCGAGGCCTTCTCACAAATCGCGTTCTTAGTCAATTCAGGTTTGTCAACTTTCACCCCTTCGCAATACCGAATCAGGGCCATTTTTTCACGCTCTGTGAGGGGCTGCCCACTACCTTTTTTTCGCGAAGGCATTTTGTCAAATTTTGTGCGTTAAATTTTCAACACAAACACAATGACAGTTATGCGCAATGACAGCGCCGATGACCTTGAACGGCTCGACGCTGCCAACCTACATTGTGAAATACACTATTTACTACTTTCAACTCCTCACACCAACTTGACAACACTTTGACAGCTGATTTAAAATACAATAGACTATGTAAGACCTAACAAAATAAATACGTGCTACCGTGGGAACTAGTACAAAAACAGGTAACGTGATATTTATTTGAAAAGATATATTCAATTTCAAAACTTAGTTATATACCTAAATGTAGTTATTGAAAAAAAAATTGATATGTCACACGTGAATGGTGAAATCCATTACACAGCAAGTTGATGTTAATATTGTACAGCATTACTTGCTAGACCCTGTATTTTCATCATTCATCTAATTCGTTAGTTTGCACATGACCTTCCTATTGTATCAACTTCAAATGTGAATATGTAGAGAGAATAGTAGATGGAAATCTATCACACGTCTCTACGTAATGGATTCCAAGATTAAGGATTAACTAATACATTCTGCACAAATTTACTTTACTAGATTTTCCTTAGTTTTGTATATGTCTTTATAAGTAGTTAAGCGTTTACGTTTGTCTAAACAGATGAAAACACATTCTGCCAATATATTATCAAAATGTACGACGACTTCGAACGAAAATGGGGGATTTTTACAGAAACATGTATGCGGTGGATTATGATGGGATAGCTATTCAATTATGATTACGATGTATACAGATGCGATAGAAATTCCTAAATAACAGGTAAAATCAGAGGCCAGGGAAGTTTCAATAGCTATACTAAAAAAATATAAATCTATACTTCTTAATCTTGAAAATATTTTTCTTTATTGTATTTGGGTGTTTTTTAACATTGCTGGTGAAACATATGCAATAACTGTACTTTACTTTGAACCTGAATCCGAATTAGATGTCTACTAGCAATCCAGTGAGACAAATGTCTCATTTAAAAAAACAAAAAAGACCGTTTTTCAAATAGAACGCGTATTAAATAAAATCTGTACCCAGACCTGGAAGGTGTCAAAGTGGTTGCCTAACCGATCAACGTTTTAAGGCGCAGAGGGTCGCAGCTTCGTTTGGCTGCTGAAACATTTTTAATTAATACGCGTTCTATTTGAAAAACGGTCTTTTTTGTGATTTCTCGAAAACCGGAAGTGTCACGTGACTGAAATTCGCTTCCTAAGCTGACATGACCATTCCAAACATATAACTTTCATAACTTTTTTCTCTATCTCTTACGGTTTGGCTGCTGAAACAGCGTCCCGGACGGACGGACAAGTCTCTTAGATAAAGGATAATTAATGCTTTGATATTATTACCGATTTTTTGGCTTTACCCTCTTTGTCTGCTGACTGTTATCATCTAAATTTATGTTGAGAACGTTTGGATGATTTTCGAGGCGTTTCCGTGCTGTAGGTTGTTTTTATTCTTTTCTAGAAAACTGTCAAACAGTGTTAGCATTTCATTCTGTTTTCAACGAGCGACGTGATCCATTTTCGTAAACAGGAACGTTTGAATTAATTTAGTAAATAAAATGAATCTGTGTATTATTTTAATTTAAACAATTAGTTTTCACAATATTATTATAGTATAGTTAATTAATTAATTAATTAATTTCTTACAATATGTAAATTAAAAGTTTCGATGTCACAATGACAGTCGTTTAATAATTACTTGTAAACTGTTTAAAAAACGCATGTTGGCAGTACTATAATGTTTAGTATTAATGCAGTTAAAAAAAAATGTGTCTCGAATACGGAATGCTTTTGCATTATCAAACGAATTTTTAGGCTCGTCTTCGGCTCCCTAACATCTGTCATTTCGAATGTAAAAGTAACATTTCGCATTGTAGATTCAAAAATATCTATTTGTGTTTTGATCACCGCGGTTCTATTTTTTTAAACTGATTGGCTTCAAAAGGGCCCTGTTCTGGTTCTTCGAAGTCGATTGTAAATATTGTGTGTAAAATATTGTTGTTTCCAAGTTCTGTGTATAGTGATTAAAATAGAGGAATGTGCGTCATCTTATAGTACAGTAGCAGTTTGGTTTTACAATTAAACTAAATTCATTACACAAACAAGACTACGTTTTTGGCGCCATTTTAATATTCACACGTTTTGGATTTATTCTTGTTCTTGTATTTGCAGCAACTTGCGTATTATACTTGTCTTCGAACAATTATCAAATTAAAGAATGCAATACGTACCGCAATTAACAGTTTTAATGAACAACCATTAGCGTGGTGCATTTAACAGTTTTGTAAATATTTTATGTCAATGTATTAATGTATTGCTAATGACATCAGCCACCCGCCTTATGTAATTAAATGCGGTAAATGAGAAAATAAAGAACTCAGTTATGGTAGGTGTTGTGGAGCCTCTCAGTTTTCCGTTATTTGGAAAATTCCTGATTGCCAGCTCGCCTTGGAATTTGTGGACTGTATGAATTGTAGGTTTCACTGAATAAATACACTCGTTGAAAGCCGGAAATATGTTACTTTATTAGCAATAAACAACACATTAAACATTTGAACGTTTACAAGAATTAGCTTTCGTAGAGCGGACTCCTTCGCATGCAGTCTCGTCGACAGATGGAAGTTAAGTGAGGTGAACGGCGAGGCAATGCCCGCTTGACAGTCTACTGCGCACAGTATGAATTCAGAATGCAAGAGAGGCGGCAAAAGTTTATAAAGTCCTTAACATACCGCCCGCCTTGGAAAGGGTAACCTTTCAAATAAAACAGTACAGAGTTGACATGTAAAAGCTAGAGTAAAACATGTAACATGAGCACACATATATACAAAGCATAATAGTACATGGATCTCAATCTAGTACAAGAAAACCCGAACAATGGGGAGCCAAAAGGCTTTACGAAAACTGCGCTGAACGCTAACGCACTAGTTCACAACACTAGGTAGCGGGCACAATTTGGCGAAGGATCGCTTCACGATCCCTGACACAGTGTTCACTGACGCCACACGCGTAACGCCGTCAAGGCGAGGGTGCAGCTCGGTGACCCGGCCTAACCTCCACTTCAGAGGGGGTAGATTGTCATCCTTGATGAGGACCATGGAACCAGGCTGGAGGTCCGAAAGATGCGTGCGCCATTTGGTGCGCTGTTGGAGTTCCGAGATGTACTCTTTACTCCATCTCTTCCACACATTCTGGTGAAGTTGTTGTATTCTCTGGTATTTAGACAGCCGAGACTCGACTATCTCAGTTACGTTGGGATCAGGCAGTGACACCAACGGACGACCAATCAGGAAATGAGCAGGAGTCAAAGGCTGAAGGTCGTTTGGATCAGAGGACAAAGGGGACAGGGGTCGGGAGTTTAAGGTCGCTTCCACCTGTGCTAACAAAGTGCTAAATTCATCATAATTTAGACTAGCGTTACCTATAACTCGGCGTATGTGATGTTTGGAGGACTTGATTCCGGCCTCCCACAATCCGCCAAAGTGGGGACTGTGCGCGGGTATAAAATGCCAAGCTACTCCGTCGTTCGCGACTGATTCGGAAATAGAAGGGTTTTGTTCCGCGAGAAAATTGCCTAATTCGATTAACTCGGAATTAGCGCCGACAAAGTTAGTGCCATTGTCTGAGTAGACATGGAGCGGTTTGCCTCGACGAGCCACAAACCGGCGAAAAGCCATTAAGAAGGTTTCAGTAGAAAGATCAGCGACCAATTCAAGGTGCACTGCCTTTGTGACGAAACAAACGAATAGACAAAGGTAGGACTTTACTAGTTTAGAACCACGTCCCTTGCGATCCTTTATCATGAAAGGTCCACCATAATCAATACCAGTCGTATGAAATGGGGGCGATGATTGAGTACGAGAGGCTGGCAGGTCTCCCATTATGGGTTCAGTTAACCTAGGAGAGAATCTAAAGCACCGTAAGCATTGATGAACCACTTGCTTGACGATATTTCTGCCAGAGGTGATCCAATATCGTTCTCTGAGATTAGCTAACAGCATTTGAGGTCCGGCATGGAGAAGCCGAAGATGCTCATGCGATACTAGGAGTTTGGCGAATGGATGTTTGCCAGAAATGACTAGAGGAAACTTCTTGTCAAAGGGTAATTGAGAGTTGTGGAGCCTACCACCAACTCTTAGCAGTCCCTCGGAATCCAGAAAGGGATTCAGGGATATCAAAGCAGAAGATTGTTTCACAGGCTTGCTCTGTGACAACAGTTTAAGTTCGTCAGGAAATGACTCTCGTTGGGAGAACCTGGCAAGCCTTACAATAGATGCTTGCAGTTCATCTGTAGAGAGGGGGCCAGAAAGACGATCGGCCTTAGGGGCTCGCGCATTGTTATGAAAACGAAAGCAATAAGCTATAACTCGTTGTAAGCGAGCAAAGCTTGAATACTGATTGAACGGAAATGGTTCAACAGAGGTTACAGGAAGACTCTGAACTTCTTTTTTGAATTCTGGAAGCTCAGCAAGAACATGTTTGGAAGTAGGCCAAGAGGCCTCACCTTCGCTTAGCCAGGTGGGACCATGCCACCAAAGGCTCAATTCTTTCAAACCTAAAGGGGCGATTCTCCTAGTGAGAAGATCAGCAGGATTAGACGTTGTGGGAACATGACGCCAAGTGGCATCAGAGGTGAGTTGCTGAACATCAGCAACTCTGTTGCACACAAAGGTCTTAAGAAGATTTGGACTGGTTTTCAACCATCCTAGAACTATTGTGGAATCTGTCCACAGACCGATTCTAGATATGGGCAAATCAAGTGCTTTTATGACTTGCACGGAAAGTTTGCTTAGAAGAACAGTTCCGCAGAGCTCGAGCTTCGGGATTGTCAAGGGCTTTAAAGGGGCTACCTTGGCCTTGGAACAGAGAAGGTGAACCTGTACTTCCCCTTCCTGATTCTTGGAACGTAGGTATATCGACGCACCGTAACTATTGTTAGAGGCGTCGCAGAAACCATGGAGCTCTATCTCGACCACGCTCCGACAGAGGACGTGACGAGGAATTGCTAAGTCATTGAGCATGAGAAGCTCACTGCGATAGGTTAACCATTTTTCTTGTATGGCTTTAGGAACGGGTTCATCCCAATCCAGCTTTTCCATCCAAAGCTGTTGCAAAAGAACCTTGGCACCCATGGTGCATGGACTTAGAAGACCCAACGGGTCGAATATCTGCGATATTTCAGACAAGATGCTACGCTTCGTAGCCTTACTACTTGTAGAATTTGAAATATTGAACATCAGATGATCGCTTTTAAAGGACCAAATCAAACCAAGGGTGCTTGTGTGCTCATGTGCACTGAAATCAAGAACACCCGGATGCAAATCGGAATCTGGTATTCCATCGAGAACTTCTGGAGAGTTAGAAATCCACTTTCTAAGTTTGAAGCAGCCTGACTCAAGAATCTGATCCAAGTTTGAGCAGAGAGTACGCGCTTTCTCAGGAGTGTCGGCACCTGTCAGAAGGTCGTCGACGTAGAAGTCCTCCTTTATGATTCGAGAGACTTCGGGATTTGAAGCCTCACATTCGATGCCCAATTGGGTTAAGCATCGAATAGCAAGAAAAGATGCTGAAGCGGTGCCATACGTAACCGTATTCAGGTCGTACGACCGAAGAGGCTCAGCTGAGGAGGGTCGCCACAAGATTCTCTGAAGGGGCCTATGGTTAGGATTCACCAGAACCTGGCGATACATCTTCTCGATATCAGCTGATATAGCGAATAAATGCTTGCGAAAGCGAACAAGAATTGAAAATAAGTCTTGCTGCACGGTTGGGCCAACCATCTGAATGCTGTTCAGAGATTGCCCGGAAGTGGTTGCTTGAGAACCATTGAATACAACTCGGAGTTTAGTTGTCAGGCTTTCCTCTTTTAAGACTCCGTGGTGGGGTAGATAATAGGATATCTCGTTTGAATTAGGGTTTGAAACGGACATATGACCTAATTCAGAATATTCATTCATGAAACTCGAATAGCGATTGGACAAGTCAGGGTTCGCTTGTAACCGCTTCTCTAATGATAAGAATCTTTTCTGAGCGATTTGCAATGAATCACCCAATACCTCTACAGGTTCCTTGAGAGGGATAGAGACAACGAATCGACCATTCGCTTCTCTTTGCGTATTTTGCACGAAATGTGCCTCACAGGCGTTCTCTTCATTTGTGCGAACCTTTTCCTCTGGGTAATGTTCGAGTTGCCAAAACCTAGCAATGGGGTCAGAAGCATCCTCGATCGTGCCAAGATTGCACTGTACAGGGTACGCAGAAGGAGGGCCTGTAGGGCCAGAAACAATCCAACCAAAACGAGTCTTTTGGAGGATGGGAAGATTTGGGCCTAGACCAATTTGTCCAATACAAAGGAGCTGCCAGAAAATGGGCGAACCAATCAGAATGTCGATGGTGCCCGGTTGGTCGTAGGACAGATCTGATAACTTGATTTTATCAGGAACCTTGAAACTGTTTCGCTGGACGCGAAAACTTGGGGTAACACCCGTAATCTCATCGAGAACAAGACAGGATAGGCCAATGCCGTATGAAGTGTGAGGGGCTTGCAGCTTGATATCACACCTAGCCTTGATTTGAGAAGTGACTTTACTCAAGCCAGAAACAGTAACGTTGACTTCGCGAGTTGGAAGCTTCAACCTTTTACACAAATCTGAACGTATAAAGTTCGATTGGGAACCGGAATCCAACAGGATTCGCACAACGTGAGGCGTACCATCATCAGCGATGAGTTTAGCGGTAGCCGTAGGTAAGAGTACCTGAAAAGCATTCGAACAGAATGCCGAAATCGATTGGTTTAGTTCAACAGGGGTTTCTGCCGACATCGCAGATCCTGGTTGACTAGAAGAAGCATTTTGAGGTTTATCCTCATGAAGAAGTGTGTTGCGCCTTGATTTGCACTTTCTACACGTATATTTGGAGCTACAGAGGCTCGCAAGGTGACCCTGAGTTAGGCAATTAAAGCATACGCGGAGCTCTTTTGCCTTTGACTTTCTGTCAAGAACAGACAGCTTGACAAACTTATCGCATTTGTACAAGGAATGAGATCCTTTACAAAGTGGACACGAAGGGGTACCTGACACAAATGATTTCGAATGTACCTTGGAAGACCTTTCGGGTACAAGCTTGCTATCTTTTACCTCTAGAGTTTCTAGAAGATTTGCTGTATTTTGTAAGAATTCCTTGAACTCATCAAGATTAGGCAGGTCAGAACTTGACCGGTTTCTAAGGACCTCCCATTCACGAAATGTAGTGGGGTCCAGTTTTTTAGAAACTACATAAATTATAACAAAATCAAGAAGCTCGCTTTCGGTAGCTAATGATTTGATTGCTGCAAAATGTTTGAATAACATATCGCTAATCGTACGTAATTTAGTTGCAGATTCCTTACTGCAAGATTCAAGTTCAAAAATAGCC
This sequence comes from Agriotes lineatus, assembly GCA_940337035.1. NCBI lineage: Eukaryota > Metazoa > Arthropoda > Insecta > Coleoptera > Elateridae > Agriotes > Agriotes lineatus. The sequence continues at coordinate 1,858 of CALNHX010007019.1, read as the reverse complement.
TTCAGGTGGTTATGAACCAGAATTTTTGGATCATTGTATCGATTGCACAATGCCTCCCAAGCTAGAGTATAATTACCCGCAGTAAACTCTAAACTTTTTATAATTTGGCTTGCATCACCCTGTAAACTAGCCTTTAAGTAATGCAGCTTTTGAATATTAGTTAACGCTTGATTCTCATGAATTAAACTAATAAAAATCTCACGAAACTCTAGCCATTCTGAAACGTTTCCTGAATATTTGGGAATCGAAATGGCAGGAAGGCGTACAGCTTGATTATTGCAATGTGAACTGCAATTTGAATGCGTTGATCTTACGCTACCGTTAGGAGATCCAGAACGATCTGGTGCAACATCAGACTGCTTGCTGTATTCATTAATCAAATATTTAGCTTGTGAGATTGCAAGACAATAAGAGTCTTCAAATTCGACTTGTTGCTGCATTTCAGATTCTGAATCGTTACTGTTTTCTAAAATTTGTTCATGAACCGCATAATATTCCGATAGCACGGTGGCTATAGCATCCAATCTTTCTTGCAATTGAATGCTAGATAAGAATTGATCTTCATCGTGAACTATTTGCAAAGATTGCACGTAATTTGCAAAACGCGTGAGCTTGCCCTTGATAGAGCCACGTGCTCTTACAAGCGGATCCATAATTGCTGAGATTAAAACCAATTTAACCGATCGAACTAACTTTTCGTACGCCTCTGGCGTGAATTTTGTACGCTTCTGGTACGCGGACCCAACGGGTCAACTATCTGTGATATTTCAGGCAAGATGCTACGCGCGGTAGCCTTACTACTTGCAGAATCTGAAATATTCTTTAATGATAAATCCCTTTCGCACGCCTCTGGCGCGAATTTGTTTATAACGCAGACAGCGCTTGCTAGCAACGCGAGAAACTTGTAGCTTACGACGCAGAAAACGACCCTGGTACAACGCGGGAAACTTGTTGCTACGACGCAGAAAACGGCCTTGGTACAACGCGGGATTATTTATGAAACATGCAGGGTATATCGCTAACAAACGTAATAGCTTGGCATTTCACGCAATTAAAATGTTTATATGACTCATAAACCATTTGTTTACGCAATAATACGCAGCTGAAATTATGCACACATGCAAACACAGACGAAATAAACCAAATTTATGCATAGGAAAATCAGGCTTACATTTGATATTGGTGTGTGCCGCCTTGCCGGTTTTCTGTTCCTACTACCGTCTGGCTAGCAGCTGCAATGCCCACGTGCACGAATCTTGGCGTTGATAGCACCGTCTGCTGTCTTCCTTCCTCTCGTTACGGGCACCGCATGCGCCCTCTTCGTTCCACGCGTTGCTGCGAATTTGGACGCTGCTTCCTTGCGGCCGATTGCATGCGATGCAATACAAACTGAATATGCTTTGTACTTGCCTATGACCAATGTTGTCGAATGCTGTCGCTGTTTTGGACCCGCAATGACCTAATGTGGTTTAATCCGGTTCTGTAGGACCAATGTTTGAGCACTAATCAGGATCGAAGGTACAATGTTTGTAGCCTTCTCAGTTTTTCGCTATCTGGAAAACCGCTGATCGCCAGCTCGCCTTGGAATTTGTGGACTGTATGATTGTAGGTTTCACTGAATTATACACACGTTGAAAAGCGAAGGTAATAATTTATTGCCATAAATTAACACGAACAGTTTAACATTTACAAAGAATTAGCTTTCGGAGTGCGGACCGGTTTGCATGCTGCCACCTTGGCAGATGAAACGTAAGTGTTTTTGGAATCGGATGCCGGCGAGGCAGTCTACTGCGCACAGTACGAATTCAGAATGTAAGAGAGGCGGCAAAAGTTTATAAAGTCCTTAACAAAGCCAGTG
>CALNHX010007018.1:36321-79935 GCA_940337035.1 Agriotes lineatus | reverse complement strand
GTCAAATATTCAATATGACATATTAATAAAACAAGTTCAAACAGCTAGAATTAGACAAAAATCTGTTATAAGAGTTGTCTCATTTTTTATTGGCCCCAACTGTAGGTACCATGGCGGACAAAAAAATGGAAACATCATTGTTTTCGTAGTGTAAATGGGTATATTACCTAAGTTAAATCAACATTGCTGATATCATATTGTTTAATGCAGTTGTCAGTTGTCAAAAGTAAAAAGTCAAAATATAACCTAATACTAGGTATGTAAACCCCCAATAACACTGTGTAAAATGATAAAAAAACGTTAATTTGATTAACGATGGTGTTTCCATTTTTTGGCCGCGGTGGTAGCTACTATTCGAATTTGAAACTTTTTTTGAAAAATGGACTGCGCCACTACATTTTATCAAAAAAGTACCTGAATAATGTGGAAATATTTTTTTTCTATCTTCATAAATAAGCAAGATATAGCTACAAAACAATACATTAGAAAATTCGAATTTTCGTTTATAACCCGAAAACCAAAGACTATAGCCAATTTTGGTTTTCATCATTAAGCTTTTCTCGGAAAAAAAAGATCGATGAGGGGTCCTTTTTTACATATCTTTTATAGTTATCGAGATTCCCTATGAAAACGTCGAAATGTACCGGTCTCTTATATTGGCTTTACCTTTTCTCATGTAACTTTTAAATTGTTCTTGAATTGATAGGTACGTATTAAATTAATTTTTGAATGCCGAACATAGTTTAAATTTTCGATGTATCAACTTTTTATTTTAAAGTAGACATCTCATGTTACAAAAATTGATTTACATACCATAATAGCTATTCATATAACAATAACAAGTACATAATGTTGAACTTTCTTGGATAAGTATTTTACGACCGAGCAAGCTTTGCGAGCGAGATCAATAAAGAGGACGAATCATTAAAGTCAGATTATACAAAAATTGACATTAGAGTGCCTTGATGGATATTGACAGATTTTTCATGGTGCACATTTACGACAACAAGAAATGTGTTATAAATATTCATTGCCAAAATATTTAATCGCTGATTCTTCATTTATAAAAATCTGGGTGATACACGCACACAACTTCCTTTTACAATCATCTTATAATTAGCCAAAAATTTGATTTTTAATTTTTAAGCATTTGTCAAAATTTGTCAAAAATTACAAATTCTACAGAAACCGTACAAAATAGAGCGTTAGTTGAAGAAACAATTTTTCTCTAAACTTTTAAGCTGAATTCAAAAATGTAATAATATACCGGGTGTTCTATTTAAAATAGGAGTTAATAAAAAAACAAAAGAAACCAATTTTAGAGGACTTCAACTTGCCAAAATCATCATCTCACATCAATACACATTAAAAATTTAATAAAAATGTAAAGTTTGAAAAAAATCGTTAGAACCGTTTTTGAAAAAACGAAAAAAAACTGTAAAATCACAAGAGTAAACATCATACTTGCGGTTATGCAATTTTCTTCAAATGTTTGTTGTCGCATTTAGATAGTACACAAAACTTGTATGTATTATATGAAGTTTCAATGCCATACGTCTTTTCGTTTTTAAGATATTCTGTTCACACACAGACAGACAGACACACAGACATCAGACAGACCAATGAACAAAAACATATTTTTTGGCTTCAGGGGACTCTAAAACGTGAAGATCTGTTGAAAACTCAATTTCGAATTTTTGGGGTGAATCCAATACTTCCTTTATTGTTATGTTCAAATATGTTATGTGTATATACATATACTTAACAATAAGAGTTGAGTCTAATGTACTTTATCGAGTTACTTTATGGCGGCAAAACTGTGTCATAAATAGTAGGCGCTTTATAATGCAGTCGTACATAATAGATATTAATGATACAAGTTTGATTATGAGCATATTAACGAAAAGCGTTTGATTCCCAGAACGAGAAGGTGAGCCGAATATTGCGGCAGTCAAACGAGTCTCGTTACGTGCCATAAGCAAACGTGTATTGTTCAATATTTTATAGTGCGGCAATGAAGCTCTTAACGATACTAAAATTAATTTGGTCAATAGTCTATAACAACACGGCAAGTATAAAAAAATATTTTAAATGTAAATAAGGATTCCTGGCCGTAATTTTGCCTGGTTAAAAATTCAAACACGGTGCTACTGACGATGTGAACTAATGAAACCATGTTATTAAACAGTCGTTTTACCAACTTAAAACTTAAACTTAAAACTAAAAGTCAATTTTACACACTGTCGTAGATAAAGATAATTATTACGTTATTAATCCGGTTGATTTGACATTTAAGTAATATCATCTGCTAGAAAAATAAAATCGAAAAGACCTTTTAGTTTTTAAACCAAGACGGTAAGTACCTAACTTATGTTGTGTAAAGTCCTACGTTTTTTTTCTATAATAACTGTCAAAGTGTTACAATGTTGGTAGATATGTGAGTAAAACGCTAGGAAATTTTTATACCTCGTGTTGGTAGAACTTTTTCAAAATTATGGTTATGTGTCAATTTTGAATGTCAAAGTTTCTTAATTTGAACTCTTGACAAATTTCATTTTTTACATGGAATCAAACGTTCATTATGTTTATTTTCAAATATTGTAAGTTTAATAATTAATAAATTTGCAATATTTTACTATTACTATGCTGTTTGTTTTACCCACTATTATGACATATCTGTCAAAATGACAAATCCTTTTTTTAGTAGAAAAAAAGAACTAAAAATGTATGTACCAACATTATTAAAACTAGGGACCCTGCAGGAATGCAAATTATCCCCTAGAAAGTTGACCTTGAAAATTATTGTAGACAAAAAATTGACTTTATGAGAATATAATTCCTTGAATTTTAAGCCAATCATCACCTCTTAAATTTAGGACTTTGGCTGATAAGACCGTCTACCATACTGACAATATAGCGACTTGCTCACGTATCAAATGAACTAATTTAGAAATGTCAATTTTTTTCTATGCGAAGTGTTGCGTTTTAAGTATAAAATGCAACAAAAATGTGTTTGGTACAAACATGGATCATTAGCATTAATGCTCACGTAATAAAATAGAATTGCGCTCTCTCTGGTATATATTTTAAATCATTATATTCTCTTCCTAAATATAATTCGTAGTACGCCTAATAATCTATAATTTTTCAAGAATATAATTTCGTTATAATCCTATTGCAAGAAAATACAACTCGTCCTACGGACTCGTATTTTCAGCTTTAGGATTACAACTCATAATATTCGTAAAAAATCATTGATAATAAGCGTACTACTTATTATATTGCCACTGAAAACCTACTTTCACACTTAGCACAAGTAAATGCATTATACAAATTCAAGTTATTGCTTACTACATTGCTTTGTTAATTGCTCATCATTGGGATTTCAAAAACGGTGACTAATACAAAGTCGGTTAAATTGGGGAAAAGTTGCAGATACTAATGCTGAACAATATTTAAAAAATAAATTGAATCTAGTAGTATTAGTTTGTGTCCAAAAAACAACAAGTTTTATATTTTTGTTATAAGTGGAAAATTATGTAACTTAGAACAAAACCAACTTGACATTATTACAATACTTTTTAATACCCATTCAAATGTTGTTTTAGAATTCCATTTGTTTTCATACTAATTTGGTAGTTAACAATACTAACTTTCTTATTTTCAATACACATCAAGTATGACTATGACAGCTTATTTTTATCTTTTCGTTAATATACAGTTTTTTATATATATTTTTATAATCAAAAATATATACAGGGTTATTCAATGTCGATGCTTACCATTAGGATGTCAAACACAGTAACAGATACAAGGTCGGTTAAATTGGGGCAAAGTTGCCGATTCCAATGCTGAATAATATTTTTTTTAAAATGGACCTAGCCCCCTTTATCTATGTTATATGTTGATTATTATACACATTATTAGAACACTTTTTAATGAAGAGTACACATCTAATCTTACATTTTCATTTATTTCATAATTTTCGAGATATTGATCCTAATTTTCTTATTTCAAATGCACATCAAGGATGGACATAGGCCTATGGCACCATTACAAAGAGCTCTTTTCACTGATGTAAGGTTGATACACTTATTTTTACAAATCGTTTCCCCATCTGTTGCAAGACCACAATATCTTTGTGATAACACTGCAATGAAAAGAAGAAAATAGGTAAGTTCTTCTAAAAAAAGTGTCAGCCACTTTTGATGTGCATTTAAAATAAGAAAGTTAGTATCGATATCTCGAAAATTATGAAAATATAAGATCAGATTTGAACTCGTCTTTAAAAAGTGTTCTTATAACGTTAGGCCAGTTTTGTTCTAAATCAATAATCAATTGTAATAATCAAACGGAAAACCAACATTTTCGTTTTTTGACATAAGTAAATACTAAGGCGGTTAGGTTTAATTTCTTTTTTTAATATTATTCAGCGTTAGAACCTGCAACTTTGCCCCAATTTAACTGAGTTTGTATCTCTGACCGTTTTTAAATCTCAACGGTGAGCATCGAAATTGAATAACCCTGTAAACATATTAGTTTTTCTATATAACACTAAAAATAGGTTTTTGCACTACCTACGTCTAAGGCCCTTCCTTCCTTCCTCAAAAGAGGGACTAAAGTGCCACTTTCACTCTCTTAGGAGCAGATCTATCACGTACAGGAAGATTGATATCATTAAATATTATTTTAGATGTAAATCGTTCTTCCATTAATGATTTTTTATTTATTATTTAAGTCTTTTCTAAATATTTAAATACTTAAAAATGATTAAAATCCTTTTAGCTAAAAATCATTTTTTCTGGAAGAATTTTAGCTCTTTTGAAAATGCAACATTAAGGCTCCAAGAAAGTGAGGTAAAAAAATATAAATGCTACAAAGGAATTTCTAAATACTGAAATACAGGGTGCCCGAATTTCGTAGGGACAACATGGGTAACTTTTGTATTTGAAGAGATAGAGAGATGGTTAAATTAGCAAAAAGGTGTAGGTTTGAGAGCTCATTAAGAATCCATCTTCTAATTTTACTTGTCATGGCCCACTTGCCTAAAATTTAAAAAAAGCGAAATCTCCTCATTTCTTTTATATGCCGTAACTTTTTTGTTACTTAAGATATTGAGATACGATTTAAACTAATTTGCATGGTAATTTAAATACATTTATTGGCACTTAATTCAATTTTATTTGTGCAAATTTTTAGTAATCTAACTTAACCTCAAAATTTTAAATTGGTACCGTGCAATTTTTTTTTGGCCCTTCTAAGAGAGGATTTTTTTCTGAATGCAATGGTTACATGATGCATTACATGATATGGAAACTTCTTCAAAATTTTGAAAAAACTGAGCTTATTCGTTTTACAAGCAGAAATCACTAGTGCCATGATCACAATAACTTTGTATTTTGTTTATCACGTTATCTGTGAAATTATGTTTCGAAACAAAAAGCACGCTTATTATCATACGTGCCTTCCAGTAGTGTCAGTGTGTTCCGTATGTTTGACGTGTAAGTTCTACGTTCTTGTAGCACTTGATATAAGCACAAAATGCATCATATTATCAAAAGTTATAAGTTGAAGTAATAACACTCACACTACTGACAGGCACGTATGATGATAAGCCTGCTTTTTGTTTCGAAACATAATTTCACAGATAACATGATAAACAAAAAACAAAGTTATTGTGATCATGGCACTAGTGATTTCTGCCTGTAAAACGAATAAGCTCAGTTTTTCAAAATTTTGAAGAAGTTTCCATATCATGTAATACATCATTACATTCAGAAAAAAATCCTCTCTTAAAAGGGCCAAAAAAATTGTACGGTACCAATTTAAAATTTGAGGTTAGGTTAGATTACTAAAAATTTGCACAAATAAAATTGATTTTATGAAGTGCCAATAAATGTATTTAAATTACCATGCAAATTAGTTCAAATCGCATCTCAATATCTTAAGTAACAAAAAGTTACGGCATATAAAAGAAATTAGGAGATTTTGTTTTTTTTTAAATTTTAGACAAGTGGGCCATAACAAGTAAAATTTGAAGGTGGATTCTTATGAGCCCTCAAACTTGCACCTTTTTGCTATTTAACCATCTCTCTATCTCTTCAAATACAAAGTTACCCATGTTGTCCCTACGAAATTCGGGCACCCTGTATATACTAAACCAAGGACAAAAAATCTGGTGTGATACACGCACACACTTCCTTTTACAGTGATCTTATTATTAGCCAAAAATTTGATTTAAAATGTTTTTAAGCATTTGTCAAAAATTTCAAACTAATCAAACGATGTAAAAATAATACAAAAAATCGCTTTTATAAAACATGTTTTTAAAACACCATTGTACAGTACCATTTTCTGCTCCTATGAAAACTGACAACACTAAAATATTATTTAGCTCTAAATATATGTCAAAGGTTTATTATAGGTAGGTATTCATTTCATTAACTATAAAGTATTTTAACTTTAAAAAGTGAGTCCCACACTTTTTGTTTTCTTTTATATAGTTAATGGAATAATAATATAAATATAATTTTTTTAGAAAATTATTATCTTCTTTTCTTTCCTTGTGATAGCAGGAATATATTTGGCTACAATTCTAGTTCCATTAGTCAAACATATTCGTACTCTACAAAGCACTAGATTGATCATAGAAAAATTACTAGCAAAAACGAAAAAGTGTAAATGGCTTTCTTTGACATAGAAAAAGTTTTCGATAACTACTATCTAATATCGGGATAGATTATAAAGACAAAAGGTTTATATAACCTGTACATCAAACGAAAATGAATAATAAAAATCAACTAAGAAGAGAGAAAAACAAACTATAGAGGCCCCGCTTAAAGAAGAATATACCTAAAGCTATACAAGAAAAGACTCAAGTTATGGTCTGTACAAAGACAACACATATAATTAAAGCGCATATAACAATAGACGGCGAAAAACTAGCAGAAGTAGACGAATTCCCATATTTAGGTATAATCAGCGAAGAAGAAAGACATAGAAAAGGAATAAAGAGCCGTATTGATCAAGCAAAGAAAGAATTTCTTAGCTAAAATATTTTAATGACATCTATAATATCTCCCACCAGATAAGAAAAACGTTATTGCAAACTTTTGTATGGAGTGTTGCCCTTTACGTATTCGAATACTGGACCTTTGTAATACCAGAAAGGAAACACCTAAGCACTAGAACTAATATGGTGCTCTAAAAGGATGCTCAAGCTCGCTGGACGGAAATAGTAAGAATGATGAGGTTCTTAATGAATAAGAGAAGAAAGAAGATTATCATATATAATGCAACTAGTGGGTTCTTGAAGGACGAGCGTGATTGCCCTAAAACAATGTCTGTCTTGTCTCGACATAGATTGGTGTTTGGTTTATAACCACTTTTGAAGATGTTGATTTGCTATATGCTTTTCTTCAAATTGTTACTCTCAAAATCCTCTTGTAGGCTTAATAGAGTTTTATTGATGGCGGCTCTCTTCTTCTCCTGAGTAGCTTGCTCGTTGTTCTTCTGGCTTCCTCATAATTATTCTTCGAGGTCGGTCTTGTTATGTATAAGTTGTAGATTCTGTTTTTCTCTTTTATTGCTATTTCGCACCCTTAATCGAACCAGTCTCTACGGTTTACGTTCATGCCTTATCGTGGTATCTGCTGCTTCTAAAATTGTTTCCTTAATGTTCTCCCACTCTTCTTCCACTGATGCTTCATTGTTTCCTGTTTCTGTTTCTCTTCTTTGGTTCAGTTTTTTTTATTTCCCTTTGATATGCTGTTAGAATCTCATTTTCATTTAGGCTTTTGATATTGTATTTTAGTCTAACCTGATTCCCAGTTACCTCCCTGCTGCTGATACGGTTTCTAAAGATTGCCTTCACTAGGTAGTGATCGGAGTCCATGTTGGCTCCACGATACGATCTGACGTCCAGTATGTTTGACGCGCCTCTTCTCTCGATAGCTAGGTGATCGATCTGATTCTAAGTTTTCCCGTCGGGTGACTTCCATGTGTGCTTATGGATGTTAAGATGTGGGAAATATGTTGAGCTGATAGACATATTTTTGCTTGTAGCGAACTCGATCAGTCTTTCCCCATTGTTGTTGGACTCTTGATGCAGGCTGTGCTACCCTATTGTTGGCCGGTAGTGTTCCTCTTTCCCTATCTTTGCATTTAGGTCTCCGATTATGACCTTTACATCGTTCGAGGGGATTGCGTCATAGGTTCTTTCTAGCATCTGGTAGAAAGAGTCCTTGATGTATTCATATTTTTCTTCCGTTTCAGCATGTGCATTTATTATTGACACGTTGAAGAATTTCATTTTTAACCGTAGAACACAAATTCTTTCGTTGATGGATTTGAAATCGATAATGGCGCTCTTTGTCGTGTTGCTTACTATGAATGCTACTCCAAGTTCATGGTCACCTGTTTCCTTTCCACTGTACAGGATTTTGTGTATTTTGGTGTCCATCACGCCTTTGCCTAGCCATCTTGTTTCCTGAATTGCTGTGACATGCATTTTATAATTTTCTAGTATTGGTAATATTTGTTTAATTGCCGCGGTTTTGTTTAGGGTTCGCACATTCCACGTGCCTATACTCATATCCGTGTCTCGCGTAGGTCGTCTTCCTGAGTTCCGTCCGTTCCGAGGTTTCATTTGAGGTTTCGTGACTGGGTTTTCTTTATGGGTGAAGGGGTGTTAGCCCCCAGGGGTAGTCAACCCCTAGCCCGACCCCTTTTCGTCGCCTCTTACGACAAGCAGGGGATACTATGGGTCTATTCTTACCCCGACCCACAGGGGTAGAAGGCGTGTGATTATCACCTATTAATCAGGAAGGTATGTGATTGTCAGTTGCTATGTACATTATCAAAAGTTAGTACATACGTAACTATGCATTTTGCAGTTTTTCATTGGTTGATGTTAGAGGGAGTGGTATAATCAGAAGTAATACTATAAGTACTTCGTTATTATCAGGTTATATGTCGATAACTTGTTGCACAATAATAAAAGAGTGTCAGTTTGACAGTTTAAATAGTCCGACCGCGGTAAAAATGCAAAAAGTACTAATTTAATTTCTTACAGTTTACTAAACAAACATTGTAGATAAATGGTAATTTTTTCATATGAAAATATTTGCTTCCCTAATTATTTTAGAGCAAACTTGTATAGAAGTATGCTAGCATTTGTAATTTTTCATTTCGGAAAACCAAAAATTTAAAGAAATAAAATTACCATTTTTAGACAAATCAGTGGTGCCTTGAAATTATTGAAGCATCTCAAAGCATCAACAAATTAGTTTGCTATTTATTTGTTTGCATCTGTCAAATGTAGCGGCAACCATGACACTTATTGCACCTGATCTGCCTCCAGCATACCACCACTTCAGAATTTGCACTGATTTTTGAAAAAATGAAAATTCTAGCTTCTTTCATTATTAGGTTTTCTGACGTAAAATGACAAAAATGATGGCATAAATGGATCTACAATTAGGGTCAAGTGGGGTAAATGTAAATAGGGGTAATTGTAAACGTCGTAATTTTGAATTCAAATTTACCGCCAAGTTCAGCGCGCATCGGTTTGCGTGACCTTTACTTCTTTCTGACGCCATTGCCAGCACGCCCAGACGCGAATTTTACCATTTTTAGTAGTGATAGTCAGTTATACGAGCACGTGCAAAATATCTGGTTTTCAGAGTGACAGTATTTCAAATATTGTGTTTCAATTGGATTTTACAAGGTAGGTAGTTCTGTGTTGTTTTTTTTCTGTGTATGGAATGATGTACTGTTGTAGAAATTACTTGGCAAATCCTTGTTAATCATTTAATTTTTGCAAAAAAATAATGTTTACTTTTACTCCAACTGGTGATCCGACAGGGTAAATGTAAACGTAATTTTGGGGTAAAAGTAAACACGCTGTTTACATTTTCCCAACTCAGAAGCTTCTAAAAAATAAATTATCCTAAAAAGACGTATGGTTCCAGATGCCTAGAAATTACGTTAAGAAAACCAGTGGGCCGTCATATGCAAAGGAAGATGTAATTAACGCCGTCGAAGATGTACAAAATAAAAATAAGACATACAGACAAGCCGAAGAATTTTATGGCGTCCCTGCTTCAGTTATATGTCAAAGACTGACAGGCAAAAGAAAAACTGCTATTGACTGCAGCACCAGAGGGAGAAAAACTGCTCTTTCTGCAGAAGTTGAAGATATATTAGAGAAATGTCTTATTAAAAGAGCCGAATACGGCTACCCTTGTGACAAGAATGAGTTTCAAAATTTAGTTAAAACATATATTGAGGCGAAAGGGCTTAAAACCCCTTTTAAAGACAATAAGCCAGGCACTGATTGGTATTACGATTTCTTAAAGCGTCATCCACGACTTTCTGTAAAAAAACCAGAGCATCTACAAAAATTAAGAAAAGACGCTCGTAAACCCGATATAATTTACAGTTTTTACGATACTTTAGGAAGCATCATCAATATAAATAATCTTGGAGACATTGAGAAAGCTTGTTTCATTTTCAATGCAGACGAAAGCGGCTTTCCAAGCGATCCCAGCCGCATTCGTGCCATTGGAAAAAAAGGAATACCCCTTTGCAGAGTTTCTGGTGGCAGTGGCAGAGAAAATACGACGGTACTGGCTTGTGTGGGAGCGGATGGTTCAGTTCTACCACCACTTATAGTATTTAAAGGTGCTGCTGTGCAGGCCAGATGGATCTCCTCAAATCTATTTCCTGGAACTCAGTTTGCTACTTCGAGCAATGGTTGGATGGAAGAACCCCAGTTTTTCCACTGGATTACCAGGGTATTTGTTCCTCATGTTGACAAGATTAGAATTGAAAAGCAGTTACCCGATCAGGCCGCTTTACTAATATTTGATGGACACGCAAGCCACATGAGCGTGGGAATTTTAGAAGATACTATGAAACACAACATAGTCCTGGTTAAATTACCTAGGGCCGGTTGCAGAAAGCAATGTTAAGTCTGGTGTTAGCTAACGCGACGTCAAAGTGAACAAAAACGAATCAAATCTCAAATGCTTATGGTAACTAATACATTAGTAAACAAAATTTAATGCGATTTTGTTCCCTTTGACGCGATGTTAGCTAACACCAGACTTAACATTGCTTTCTGCAACCGGCCCCTAGTCATCTAACGTACAAGTTGCAACCGTTGGATAAATGTGTTTTTGGACCCGTGAAGACAGCTTGGGAAAAATTACTGATCTCGCATGGTAAAAAAAAATGGGTACCGGTACTGGTCGTTTAAATAAATGTGAATTTTCTGAACTTCTTGGGGTTGTATGGACACAGGCAATGAAACCAGAAAATATTATTTCTGGCTTTAAAACCACAGGTCCTGTCGACAGTTCCAAGTTTCCCATAAAAGAATTTAGCACTGAGGATTTAAATGCATACAACGAAAATTTAAATAAAAATGGTGATCCTAATTATCAAAATCAAGAATCAAGAAATCCGATAGTAACCAATATAACATTTAGTATTGAAGCTCAGGACTTGGACACACCATCAACATCTGGTATTGAAGCTCATAAGACATCATCAATATCGCTGGAGCTATCGGAGCAAGTAAGCAACCAGTTCCTAGAACCATGTCAACTAAATTGCGAAAGTTCAAATCCATTAGTATCCAAACCCAAAGCGACATCTGATATTGAAGTTCAGAGCACATCATCAACACCTTTAGATCTAGCTTTGCCAGAACTAAATGAAGTAGAAAGGTTATTTTTTGAGAAACCTGAACCTGATGCACCCAAAAATGAAAGTGTAAAACCAACAAGTAGTATTAGATTAAAACAGAGGGCTTATGGTGAAGTCTTAACAACGGAAGAAGTTTTAATAAGATTAAAAGAGGCAGAAGAAAAGAAACAATTAAAAGGAAAAAAAACAGGAAAAAAAATTAAAAGAACTGATGAGCAACCTAAAGCAGGAACATCCAGCAAGCGACAAAAACTAACCAAAAAAGTAAAAATAGGGAAAAAAGATGATTCTTCAAGTGATGAAGGTGAAGCAGTTTTAGACGATGCTAGCAACAGTTCTTTTGAAGAGGAAATACACGAAGACGACATAGACAATACAAAATAAGGGCGAGCGAATTTTTTATCATTTTGATAAAAAAATTCCTGTTATTGAACAGTAAGCATTTGGGTTTATTTGCACTTGATTTTACATTTTAAATTTTAAGTTTCGTTTTTTGGTGTAGTTCGTACCTATTCGTTTTACTTAATATATCTATATGTTATGTTTTTATGTCATTTAAGTATTTTCATTTGACAGCCAAACATTTCTTGTCCCACAAAAAGTTTATCTTAAGACTTACATTTGTTTTATAGATAATAAAAGTCTTTAATACTATATTTAAGGTATTTTTCTTTAGGTATATTGGGGTAAATGTAAACATGCCTTAGAATAATGCAAGATTTCAACCAAAACTTAGGAAGGCAATCTGTTTACATTTTCCCATATGAAATTGCATTATAAAGTATCGTTCATTTGCGGATTGTTTACATTTACCCCCATGCTACAGGGAAAATGTAAACATGACCTACTTTTTTAAAGCTTAAATATAAAATTTTAAAAACCTTCAAGGTCCATTTTTTTTTCTCAGCAGGGTTCTAACATACCTTAGCCACATCCCTGCCTATGTGTGTTTGTTCTTTTGTATATAAAATAACAGAAAGAAATATGTTTGGGAAAATGTAAACAAATTTGCCAAAACCGTTTACAATTGCCCCACTTGACCCTATTTGCTCTACAAAAAACATATGTACAAGTTTGCTCTAAAATAATTAGGGAAGCAAATATTGTCATATGAAGAAATTACCATTGAAAACCCTATGGTGCGTAAAGCATTTCTACACCCTGTATATAACAGCAATAAGATAACATGAACAAGAAAATAACACGTATTGCTTGAGTAAGAAAGAGATAAACATAGTAGCAAATATTCGAGTAGGCCTGATGCACATTTAATAATGATAGATGTCAACCACACATGCCTACTAAAATATATTTTTTCGTATGGTCATCTCTTTCTTACTCGAGCATTCTATTTTGTTGTTCATGTTATCTCATTGCTGTTATATATAATTATGGCCCAATCCGTATATTACACATTGAAAAAATGTTTCAGTGTATTATAAGATGTTTTTAATTCTATTTAAAAAAGTAAAGTTAAGTTAGCTTAATTAACAGTTTAACTTTTTTCGATTTCTGAAAATGTTATAAATTTAATCCCAGCAGTTGTTCATTACTAACATTTTTTTTTATTTTCTTAAAATGTGAAGTAAGTTATATATAGCCCCCTTGATGATTTAAATTACGATTTAATTACCTCCAATTTTTTTATTAATGCGGCAAATTTCAAATTTAAGTATCTAACCAAAAATTCTATTAAATTGTGAACATCTCGCAGGGATAACTTTGACAGTTTTTAAGTGTGTAATATGTAGTACCTGCTTTTCACTTTCAAAAAATGTTTAATTGTGATATAAGTTGTGTTGAACCCTGTCCATGCAAAAGATATAGGTACTAATTTAATTAACTCTTGAACTACTCCCAATTTTGTTAAGTCTTGAGAATATTTTAGAAGTTCCATTTTGATGGATTGCGAATTACTGTTAAGATTTTGCATATTGAAAATATGTTTTAATATTAAATAAGTGATTTTTCATTACATTCACAAAACCAATACCGAATTTACATAAATAACCCTGAAACAACTTCCTTTAATTTTATTAAGTTGTGAACATCTACTTCTGCCGAAATTGAAAATTCCTCGCTCCACTGCCAAAAGCAGGAGATCAAGGTATAAATACCAATGGGGCCATAATTATACCGTGTGTCCACAGGAATACGCACCATAGGGGTAACCAAATAGAATAGAAAGATCGGCTAACGCTGGAATCGCCGGCACGATAAAACGTTGTTTTCTGGCTTTTGACTCGCCACTGTATGAAACAATATTGTTTAAATGGTACAAGAAAAGGGACGGTGGTCATAGCACTGGTTGATATTTATATTCTATTAGCATTATCTTATCTCTATGGTGCGTACTCCTGTGGACACACGGTATATAACAGCAATGAGATAACATGAATAACAAAATAGAATGCTTGAGTAAGAAAGAGATGGCCATACGAAAAAATTATTTTAGTAGGCATGTTTAGTTGACAAATGTCATAATTAAATTATGCTGCAAGCCTTCTCGAATATTTGCTACTATGTTTATTTCTTTCTTACTCAAGCAATAAGTGTTATCTCATTGCTGTTATATATAATTGTGGCCCCATCGGTATATTCATTAGCGATATAATGTTAAGTAAGAGATCTAACAAACTGCGCGGTCAATGGAGTTAGGGGTACAGCTACTTTGTTGAATTTCGTGTAGATGAAGCCCCCTACTCTACAGCATCAATAGGACTTAATGGCAGATAAAAAGGATAATCATTTTCTAAAAAAAATCTTTCTTTTTAATTATGAATGTCAGTTTTTATTATCGTCATTAATTACAAATTCTTTAAGTCTTTTGTCTTGCATAACTAGTTAAAATCTCTGAAAAAAGTTCGATGATTTCAATATTTTTGAAAAAAATTTTCATAGAAAATTTAAATCGTGTCGAACAGTATCAGAAAAAAATATGTAAATGTTTTGCAATGGATTTTAAGTATCTAAAAAGATTTATGATTTGAATACTTCTTTATAGACAAAAGTATTTTGGATTTAAATCGTTTGGTAAAAGGTAAAGTATTTATGAGTTTTTATTTAAATCTTTTTTAACATTATAACATAAACAATTTTCACCATGGTAACTAATAAATTTAAAGTTACCATCTACCATAGTATGTTTTGTCACCATCAGAAACTAATATTTTAACTTTGACGTTTTAAAAAGCTAGATTGTCACGTTGATAGTGCATTGCAAAATCAGATTTACATATTTCGCACTCTGTGACTCGGGAGTGCAAAAAATTTCTATCTACTTCGGGCTGATAAGAAGCAATTTAATCTCAAATTATTTTCTCGACTTTTGTCTCTGGAATAAACTTCACCTTGCTGATTAAATGGCACGCTTTATCCCCTTGGTATATAATGTACTATTATTATTAAAGAAATTTTTTCGTTGACCGCTTGTTAATTTCAATATTAATGAATTATTTTTCCTAAAAAAGGATGGATTAATAGACGTCATTAATACACTGTTTTTGATTAATACACTCATTTTCATTAATTAACTGCTTTTTGAAAAAGGATGTATTAATAGATCTATTAATACACTGTTTTTGATTAATATACTCTTTTTCATTAATTAAATGTTTTTGTGATTTTGACGTTTTGATGATATTTTGCATGGAGGTTAGTTGTATTAATCAAATTTTTGGCCACAAAAAAAGATTTTGCGGTCAACGAAAACATTTTGTAATCAACTCGTTTGTTAATGGGCGATTAATAATCTCAACTATTAAAGGCACTCACTCGCTGCCGCTCGTTCGTGCTTTAAACAGTTTCGATTATTATTTGCCTTCATTAACCCACTTGTTGGTTAAATAACTATTAAGCAACTGAAAAACTAAAGTTAATTGGATTATTAAAACATGCACAGTTTAATAGATGATGATCATTTTAAGAGAGAACGCTTATTACTGTAGCATAGAATCTACATGTTGTAAAAGAACTTCGAGATTCTGACACCAGCGTCGATTTAATTTGTAACATTTTGTGTGAGGGAAAAGCAATTTCTCACAAAAAATTGCCATTTAATTTAGTTAATAATTTATGCAGAACAAATTTTTTCAGTTATTTATACAAAGACCGAATTCAGTTCAATAATGTACGTAAATTTGCTATATCTAATATCAAAATTGAATTTG
Organism: Agriotes lineatus; assembly: GCA_940337035.1. Taxonomy (NCBI): domain Eukaryota; kingdom Metazoa; phylum Arthropoda; class Insecta; order Coleoptera; family Elateridae; genus Agriotes; species Agriotes lineatus. The sequence continues at coordinate 64,054 of CALNHX010007018.1, read as the reverse complement.
TTTTCTAAAAAATAAGATACGACCTGCCTTTATTTTGTTTTCTCCTGTATCTCGGTAATTCATGAAAATCAATGTAGCAAACCTTATATTAATAAAAAGAATAAATCGCGCTCTTATTAATGATGTTATAGCCATTTTTGATGTGTAGTTAAAATAAGAAAGTTGATGTCAATATCTCAAAAATTTCGAAAACAAATGAAGATGTAAAACCAAATTTGAACTCTCCTTTAACAAGTGACAAAATAATGTCAAGTCAGTTTTGTTCTAAATAACATAATTAATTCAATGTATTGCAAAAAAGGAACTAAAAACAATTCATGTGTTTTGGACATGACTCAAAAACTAGAACGGCTCTAGGTCCAGTTTCTTATTTGAATAAGTATTATTTAGCATTAGAATCTGCAACTTCGCTCCAATTTAACCGACCTTGTATCTCTTACATTCTTCGAAATCTCAATTGCGAACATATAAATTCAATAACCCTATATTATTGGAATACCGGGGAAATACCTGGCATATTGTCTTATTTAAAAAAATAGTTGTTTCATCAGTGTAAATAAGTAAAACTGACCCGCACACGGAGGCGGAGATTGTGAAATCGTCGCGTGCCCTTTTTGCGTGTGCAACTCCAAATTAGCCGCATCGATTAGCATAGCCTACTTTGATTGCGTTCGCAACGGCAGCTGCGTTTCTAATTAATGTTACTAAAATATCGCCACGCGTGTTGCTACTGTCGGAGCGATAGACGCCGGCGTATTTACAGCTGCATTTTACGGTTCTCACTGAGCAGAACTGGTCGTTTTATGAACGCCGCTTTAAATGCTTTCGGATCTCTGCTGCAAACGCCGCCGCCGCCGATACGCGAGCACATCCCCTTTAACAATGCTGAAAATTAATGAAGGGCTAAATTAGCATAAAACTCCTAAAATAACACGATAGCTATAAATAGAGCGCGACACGATCTGAGAGGTTTAAATTTAGTTGCCGGGTCCAAAAATTGCTCCTCGTAAAAACTACTTGGTGATAGGCGAAAATAAAAATTCAGGTGAAGGTTTCAGATTTTTTGCACATTTTTTACGGGATTTGCAACTGCGAAATGCTTATCCATACTTCATTCAGACTTCAATTCTTTCTCAATATAGAAAAATAAAGTATTTGCTTATAACTAGGAATCTTTGCATCATGAACCACTGATATCAAAGACGTTAAGAAGTTCTTGATGACAAATCACAATAGGTAAATAAATATGTATAGGTACCATGGCAGTTGATTTATAATCATTATTGCAATTCACATTCTATAACATTTAAAAAAAAAATAAGCTACGATCTGCAGCAGATTTGCGGAATCTGATTATGTTTCAACTTATAATTTTTGTAATTTGTAAAATTTAAAAAAAAAACTATAATAATAGTAGTCGTTGATTGGGTAATTAAATGTATGCTCCCCTCTAACTGGAATCCTGGCTACGCCCTTGATAGGTACTGGTTTTGAAAGTAGACTAGACATTAAATCCTAGATTATAGGATAGTTCCTTTTGCGTGGGTTACCATTGCAGGAGTCTAGTTAATATTTAGTTTCATTTTGGGTAGGTTATGTCACAGATTTGTGTAAATGTCAATATTATTTTGTTGAAAATAGTATTGGAATTAGAACTACGTAAGTCCCAATTACATATCTTATGTCAAACCAAATGTTACCTATTATTAACAGTTTATATTTCAGAATAACAAAAATGTTTTTGTGGCAATGTTTACACATCAACATTATGTCAGGAAGAACTTGATAAATTAATGCAAAACCATCGACAAACTTAAAAAGTTAAAATTTGCAAATTCTTCAACATTGTGCAGTGCTTCTGCTGGACAAGAACTTATGTTAGGTCTGTTTATTAAAACTTTATCAGAATCGGATGACTGCTAACAAAATTACCACAGGAGAAATGTCAATCACATAATGGTGTCCCATATATTTTACTGAATCACTTCTGATGAGAGATTCACAGTGCTTAATGAGTTTCTTCACTTATCAGCATCGAATTTGTTCAAGCCTTCCTCCCAAACCTTTCTGACATTTTTTTAAATTTGGGCCTGACATTATTAACTTATTAGTACATAGTTTTTTACAGAATGCCCATATAAGTTCAATGAGGTTGTAAATTGTTTCCTTTAGAACTCGTGAATTTTATATTTTTTGTTCGAATTATTTAGGGTGATTTTAGCTAGATTCCAAAGTTTTTTTTATCGTTTTCATAAAAATTCATTTAGCAAGACATGGAAAGTGTTTTTATTTGAATTAGTACTTGGTCTCTTGTCCAGCAACACTGAGTGATAAGAAGCATTATCCATAACAATAATCCAATGCTAGCTAGAGCAGCCACCAACTCATTTTCCACCCACTTTTGTAAATTGTTACTGTTCATATTTTTGTGCTAATCTCGATGTTTTTTTTTTGAGTCTAAAATAAGGTCACACCCCGGTAGGAAACCACCACAATAGCCTGCATGAAGCACTGTGAATCTCTTACCGTCTGGTTTCAATCCATTATTATTAGTACTTACACTTGGCAAGAATCTTCAACCACATTCGTATCATGCTTCCGTTCTGGTATATCCAGGTTTCATCGTGGTATAGTATTCAGTCACCTCTTCCTCGCTATCAGTATGTTCCAAGTATTTTTTAACAATATGGCTTTGCTTACCAACAGACATTTTGGATCAATCATGTATTTTCTTTAATAATTTTTTATATTTGTACTCCATCGATTTCAGTAGTTTGTAAAGTTTTATGTAGCTCCTTGTGTATTCTAAATTTAATTTAGCATGGTCTAATAAATTGTGAAGGATAATAAAATGCTGGTTTTCCTGGATCATTAAAAGTTTTTCTACGGATTTTAAATGTTTATAAACAGTACTGATCGAAATCTAAAAATTAATCAGTGACAATTATACTGTGTATTATAAGCTCAATTACTTACAGAAAATATTTTTCCAACTTTTTGCATGTGCCTGTGTACAAATTTTTAAATTCTTCAAAGCAACTGTTTTTACTTCATCTGATAGGGTTGCCAACACTTTCATTTTGACCCGAAGACTACGGGTTTTGCAATTATTCCTCAGGCTTCGGGGTTTCAACAAAATTGTTCGGATTAACTAAAGATTCGTACATACATACCTAGCTTGTGCCTATTCCATTTTTTTTTAAATTTAGTTTCTTAATAGTGTACTTAACTTCCAAAGTAGATTTTTATTTTTGTATGCTATTAGTCTAAGTGTAAAAATTATATAAAGTTGTTTTATAAAATTTGTAATTTTCAAAGAAAGTTTTGTTTGTTAGTTATGGACAAGTTCTAGCCATGCGGAGTAATAATTTGTTTGTTTATGGCTCGGTTTATTGGATTTTTGTAATTCCACACTTGGAGCAATTTGGTTGATATTAGTTCGATATACCTACCGGGTTGGTCCCTTGAGAATTCTCGATGCAAAGATGATGTGTCATTCCAACTTGTTTAGGTTAGTTGTCTTTGATCACGTACATTGTAAACATCCGTAATTACATGAAAGCACGATATGCGGTGTAACTATTTAAAAATAAACAAGCGAAGGCGCTTAAGCAACTGGCAAGTTTTGATATTTTTTTTTTAGTTTAGAAAGAATCCGCATTTTTTATGCAACGTTATTATGTAATAAACACTTCTTTATCAAAAAAATGTTTAATTTCCCGAACCCGGTTATTGCATCCTTCCAAAAAACTTATGGAAACTAAAAATACAAATCTAATGAGCACGAGCTAAAAAAGGTTATTCCCAATTATTTATATAGGTAACAGTTTTATTGTTTCATTCTTATTCGTTTCAATGAACCATGTACTAATTATAATTTTTTTTAGTTAAGTATACATATTTATTTGGCGCATACTTGATGTTGCTATTTGAAGGAAATGCGAAGTAATTTGAGAAAATTCAGAGGTAATTCAGAAGCAGTGCGAGGTAATTTCAGGAAATGTTGAGAAAATGTTAATTATTTGAAGCAAAACGGAGAAACTATGAGATTGGAGGGCAATGTTAGGGAATTTAGAGCCCACTAGAGGAAATTTTAGGCAGTTTCTTTTTGTACATCAAAATACGATCGTGATCAATCCCTCTAAAATTATTATCAAAGTTTGCGTGCAACGCTCTATATAAATTGTAAATGGCAAAACTTCGAACACCCATAATTCTGAAAAGGAAAAAACCATTGAGGTGAATTTAAACATAATGGTAAATATACACGTGTATTGAAGTACAAAAATGGTAAATCCGTTAATCGCATTGCAACTAGGATAAACTATATACTAGTGATTGGCCACTTAAGCAAACTTCGCCACTTTATTTATTTTTTAAAGGATATTATATCCTTTAGCCCGAAAACAATGTATTGTACCTTTAGTGAATATGTAAAGGAATAATTTAAGATGTCTAATATACCTTGAAAACGTAGCTACTTAATTAAAGAAAACATTTTTTTTTCTGAAAAGCGGAAAAAATTACCGTTATTGGCCAACGTGTTGCAGTCATCGGCCATAATTATTAAGACAGTTATTGGCATATCTATATTGAGCATTATACAACAAAAAAAAATGTTCAAACACTTATAAAAGCTTTATTCACGATTACTAAATGTTATATATCAAAACTTTGTTAGTTTTCTTATTATACACGACAGTTACTGACATATCTACATTAAGCCTACTGCAAAGAACGAAATGATTCAAGAACTCAAAAAAAACTATTGAAAACTACTATTAGAAGATTACAAATTCAATTATTGTTACTTTTCTTATTATTACATGATTTGCAAAAAAATCAATAGAACTTTCTGTTACAGGCTACCTTTTAAGTATACAGTTGATGTGGTATGTTCTCGTACAACGATCGCATTTAATTCCCTGCATTAAAATGTTTATTTTGTTACCCCAAATGAAACAGAGTTTGTTTACAACAACAGTATTTTTGAAACCGAAATTTTTGGTTATTGAGGGCACATCTTCAGTTCTTTGGCTTACAACTCCGTCGGTAAATAAATTTCCAACATGGTGTGACTGGTGTGGCGGGTAGATTGTAACAGATGATATTAGATTAATATTGTCATTTTTACTTGAACTCGCTACAGGACTAACAGTGTTCTCTTCTAAAGCGCTTTTACATGTACCTTCTGCCAACTCTTGTATATCGCTATTTACAAAATTATTTCCTGTACTTTCCCAATACACTTACACCCGTATGCATAGTCGTTCGCCAGCGGCTCACCGGCGACTCGCCAGAGTTTCGTTATGAATAGTATGTTGGCAACACTGTACGTCTATGTCAAATTCGAGGTTATCAGGTTATGTTTTCCGTCAGTTTTGACAGAAACAGACACAAAATATAACCTGCTATTCTCGAATTTGACATAGACGTACAGTGCCACCAACATACTATTCATCACGAAACTTTCCTGATAATGTGAGGTTTCTCTATTATCTTGGCTGTTCAAATTAGTGTTACCAGTGGCGGCTTGCTATAAGAATCCAAAGAGTCTTGGTTCTACCATAATAAACCACTGATATAAAGGTCTATTCACACTGGCGGTAGCGGTTTGGTAGCGGTTTGGTAGCGGCGCGGATTCTGGGCGGTTGTTACTTCCTTTTACAATAAAGAAAGTATTGGATTCACCTCAAAAATTCGAAATTGAGTTTTCAACAGATCTTCACGTTTTAGAGTCCCCTGAACCCAAAATACATATTTTTTTCATTGGTATGTCTGTGTGTCTGTCTGTCTGTATGTCTGCCTGTGAACAGAATATCTCAAAAACGAAAAGAGGTATGGCGTTGAAACTTCATATATAAGTTTTGTGTACTATGTAGATGCGACAGCAAGCTTTTGAAGAAAATCGCATAACCGGAAGTAGCTGTTTACTCTTGTAATATTTTAACATTCAATGGGAGCAACGTCCGCGTAGGCACTTGAGCAGTTTGCTCTCGCCGATTTCCGAACAGAAGAGACGTTGGAATTTTTGCAAAATAACTTAAATAACTATTCTATTTATGATCTATTATATATACTCATAATTTACTAGTAAATTGTCGCACATTTTTAAATTAATAATGTACGTCAATCACGCATGCAACGGTATGGCAAATAGTGGAGATGCAATTTTGTAGCTGAATTATACATTTAAACGAAAAATGGAAAAGACGTTTTCACTTATGCTAAATTTTGCCAATCCACACACGAAATATTCATATTTCGGGATGCCAGAATCTGTCTTTGTCTGAGGGGTGGAAAATGTATTTTACGTTCGGTGGTTGGCCCTACCATCAAAATTCTCCACGAACCGCTACTGAGTGTAACATATTGTTATGGTGAAAATCTCATACGAAAAACACGTCGCGATTGTTTGTACACAAATTGCCTATATGTAGCATAATTTCGAAAAAAAAATCCTTCTAGATAATGTAACAGGAACGCAATTCTATGCTATTCTACCATAAATTAATTTGCTTTGAACATTCTGTAGATGTTCTTGCCTTCATAGTAAAGTTCAGGCCACTTCATTCCACACGTAGGAACATGGCCTGAGACAAACAAACAAATCTCTTTCCGAACTCACGCCTTCGACGACTGCCTTACTTTCCCTACTTCCACAACTGTGGTTTCGGTACCCAATTTTTAAAGTGACTGGGTGAGCCGCCCGCCAGTTGCCAGATGTGAGGATTGAACCGCGTGCCGTGGCACCACAGTGGAGCTCCCTAACCGTTCTGCCACGCTGGCGGTATTCTTGTCTTCATATTTCCTAATAACACTCGTAGTAAGAACTACTATTTTCTGTAGTAACGATCTATCTATTACATTTAAACAAATTTGTAGCATACACTTTTCTTAATATATTTTTAGAGAAAATAACTGCTTCCAATATAGGTATACATATTAGGTTTAATTTTTTTAATGCGGCGTAGTTCTAATTCTTTTCACTTAAATATTTAATGGATTCGCTCTAACGATTTCTTGTCACTCGTTTTACAGTTCGCAAATTCGTGCAAACATTTCGGCGTTTGATGTATAATACATAGGAATATTATAACTAGCGACAAATAAATTCAAAAAGGTAGTCCAGCGTAACAGAATTGTAAATTAACATTTTGATCAATTATTCACGGGAGCTAACTGCTTTTTCGTATTGGAGAAGAAGAAATTTTAGTCCAAATAATCAGGAATGTTACTTTTAAAGAAAAATCTACCATGACCAAGCAGACGGTAGATAGAATGTGAGCAAATTATCTAGTTACATCACTGTAGACATTTATTTTCACGTACTGTCGAGAAATGTACTGCATTTCTAAATACAAAATCGTTTATAAAAGTGGTAGTTTACTGCATAGCAACACTTCTCTATATAGCAACGCATACTTTAATTTGTAAATGCACAATATTTCACATAATTTTATATTAAAACTTGTAGGAATTTCTTTCAATAAAAAAATAGCATGTGCAACACGTGACAAAAGTGTTTTTCAGTGCTCGGGGAGTTTTAAATCTCGGCTTCGCCTCAATTAAAAAGCTTGCTCTTTGCACGGAAAAACTACACTTAATTCAACTTGTTGTTTGTTTGTTATGGACCAGGGCTAGGCATGCGAAGTACTAGGTACCTTAGGCACCGACTGCTGTGGTCAGATGGTCGAAGTCCTACATAGAATTTTGCCGAGACTAAGGAATTCCAACCCTAGCAACGTGTCTTTTACATGCTACACATCGTAGTAACATAGGACCCACGGCTTTACATCACTACTGAATGATGGCATTCTGTAGAGGTTCTCATCAGCATTTTTTATTTCTAGAAACCTCATCGAGAATCAAACTCTCGACCCTTAGATTATTAGCCAGAATGCTAAACAACTGAGCTACCGAGCCCGGCAACTTGTACAATATCTATAGGTACTACTATTTTCTAATAGTGCATTATTAATTTTAAATAGTTTCATAGCAACCACTATTGCTGAAAGTTTATTTTTATATTAAATCGTAAGAATTTGCTAATTTTAATTTTATAAAGCTGAAACTGACGGTTTAATTTGCCTAAATATTGCACAAGAATTATGGGCTCATGACAGCATCACGCCTGACGTTGAAGCCCACGTCGCAGTTCACATCAACAATACATTATGCATGAAAATGGCGCTAGAAGCAATTAACCGTAATTGCATACTTTTATGATTTTACATTCACTTCCTATAAGCGTGCAAACGCGCAGTTGAATCAAATCAGTGTGTAATGCAGAGCAGAGAAGTTGCAAGGCGGGTACCTATTTTAAATAATAGGAAAATGCCAGTATAACGCAAAAACGTCATAAAGAAGTGTTCCAGGATATAAGATGGTCAAAGGTTTTTTCAATATATTGTATTTGCTAATTTTCCAACCTAAATAGTTGAAGTACAGGGTAATCTACTAGATCTACGATAAACTTTTGCCTGATGCGGTTCAAATGCAGTAGCGGCTTGGTGCAAAGAGCCGTAGAGGAGTAATTCAAGGTTTTTTTATTCTGAAAGAAACATTTTTTAACTCATTTTTCATCATTCTTTTCATTTAAAGCTTGAACAAAGCACGATTAATTTTTATTGTACGACTATTAGGCGATATTAGGTAACTCTACAATAAACGCTGCTAGCTTTCCGAACGCATGGGACCCACATCGAAGCTGCACAAAGCTTTTTCGATAGTTAATAGACCGCCGCGGGGTTCAGTGGCAAGAAGTAAGTCGAAATATAAGGATATTTTTACTTTCAATGGGAGAAACGTCCGCGTAAGTTCAAGGTTCAAGCAGACTCAGTCTGACCTGACCCCTGCCATAACGGCCGCTTGTCCAGGTTCTTATCACTGCTGCTTATAAATTACGCACGTAGAGCCTTATAAAGAAACGCAGCGCCTGCGGAGCTTATTCGGAAACTGCCAATATACCGTCGTAAGACACGGTTACTTAAATAACTATGCTATGATCCATTTTATGACGCTCATAATATACTGATAAATTGTCGCACATCTTGAAAGAATATACAGTGTGGTCCATTAAGTGTGCAACAAATGGGATATTTTTTTATTAGTTGTAAAACCGAAATTTAAATACCGCCAAAAGTTAGTGCATGGTCGATAACCATATCAGATGCCCTTGGAATGGCTTTAAGTCAAACAATATACAGGGCAGGACAAAAAATATGAAATTCGTTCAAGAATAAAGTTACCTTATTTAAAAAAATATAGCAAAATTTTATTGAGAAAAGTTGTTTAGAATCAAAAGTTATGCTCAAATACAAAGTCACGGCCTTCTATTCGAATTTTGATTCTTTTTTTGTAAAATTTTGTATTATCCCCGTATGATACATATTTTTATTATTCTGATTTTATTAAGAGTTTTTCATATGTAAATTATTATTAGTAAAGCATTTGCCTTGTTAAGAAGAATATTTGCGAAATTCTAAAGTTCTGTTAAATATCGTTGCAACAAACATGAAGTGGACGCTTACCTAAAAAAATATAAATCCAAGTAAATTTTACAAATACGCTTCAAGTTGCTAAAAGTTATTTAAAAGGGATGTGGTTGTGGCTACTTTAAATACATATAAAATCAAAATAATAAAAATATGTATCATACGGGGGTAATACAAAATTTTCCAAAAAAGAATCAAAATTCGAATAGGAGGCCGTGACTTTGTATTTGAGCATAACTTTTAATTCTAAACAACTTTTCTCAATAAAATTTTGCTATATTTTTTTAAATAAGGTAACTTTGTTCTTGAACGAATTTCATATTTTTTGTCCTGCCCTGTATATTGTTTGACTTGAAGCCATTCTATGGGCATCTGATATGGTTATCGAACATGCACTAACTTTTGGCAATATTTAAATTTTGATTGTACAACTAATAAAAAAATTTCCCATTTGTTGCACACTTAATGAACCACACTACGTAGGTATATACTTAGCCTACGTCAATCACTCATGCATTTATGTACTTATCTCAAACAGTGGAGATCCAATAATTATTTTTTCCGCTAATGGTACTGGAACTAACACATTATTGACAAAATTTTGTTGAGCAAAGTCAAACATTCTATTACATCAGCCGTTTGTAGGAAATTTACAATAAAACTGTACAGGAATAATTCAAACATTCCATTACGTCAGTCGTTGCTAGGTAATTTACAATAAAACTGTACAGGAATAACATTCTCGGCCTAGGTAGGGAATATTCGAGTACTATTTCCTAATTTTTTTAATTACTCGTATCGATCGGCGTAAAAATAGTATGTGTATCTTGGAGGAAAAGCGTAACACAGTCGTCTGGGAATGTTACGCTTTTCGTCCTAGATACACAATGTACTATTAACGAAATTATACAGTTAAACGAAAACTCAAAAGAGAGATATTTGATTCAGTTTGCCATCTCCTATTAGCCTGCAAATTTTGGTACGTTTTTTCACTATGTTAATCGGAATTTGTCTTTGCTTGTGAGTGGTTGGAAAATGCATTTTACGTTCGATGGTTGGCTCTACCATGAAACCAGTGTAAAATATTGTGCTGATGATTTTTTTTTTTTATAAATTTACTTTACTCATGTGGCAATAAAGTCGCATTGACGGGTATGGTCTCCCAAATCGAGCCGCGACTGGTTCAAAGTAAAACCGTAATATGAACATAAGTCCGAGTTGTTTTAAAAATAGGTTACAACTGTATTGTTACAAACTAGATAAAAATTCAACTTACGGGTTGTATTCAAAATGTTAAGTCTGTACCGCTAGATGCAAGCACATAAAGCACCAGCCTCTACACCGCAAGGTAAAACGATTATACATACATATAAGTTTGATATCGACCAAAGATTCTTATTTTGAAGTATTTTCAGTTATCGGTGTAACTTCAGATCAAAGTCAAGCAAATTTAAATGCAGGAATTCTGGTGCTTGAGAAAGTGGGCTTGCATTAGCAACGCATTTGTTTCGCTCGCTTAACCAGGCAATTGTTTTCGAGATCGTGCTCTACCACCAATTACACTAATGTCATAGAAGATATTTTCAGAAATATGAGAGTTACATAAAATTTGGTTGTATAGAAGTTGTAATTACTGAGGTGATGCACATTATAATTACTAATGATACGAGTGCGAAAACACAAGCTTAAAGTTCGAGGGTGTTGACACCCGAGATACTTGAAGCGGTTTCGCAAGAGTGTCATTCAAAATTTTTTCTGTTGATCAACCACGTTGGTCACGAGTCGCTATGGATATGATGTTTATTTTATAAATGAAAATGTCAACGTCAAATCAAATTCCTGAAAATATTTTAAAGAAAGGGAATCTATTGCGAGAAAATTTGTTGCCCGTGAAGTCTAAAGCTGCTTACGAGAGGGTTTATTAAAATTTCTGCTATTGGTGAGAAAATAACTAAGTCTTCTCGGTAACAGAAGAGGCAATTCTTGCCTATCTAGACGAGAAGGTAAGTCTGCCATTATTTGCATTTCCATTTATATTTAATTCATTTGATTTGCAGCAAGAATCGTCACATGCTTCACTTTGGCGGCATTATTCGATGCTGAAGTCATCCTTAAAAGTGAAAGAAAACCTGCGCATTGAGCAGTTTGGGAATGTAATTGCTTACCTTAAACAAATAAATGTAACACTTCAAGATACCAAAAACGCATTTAATAAACCATTATTGTTGCTATATTTGTTTCGTGTTTTAAAATTTTTAAAACACGTTGTTCCGGGAAACGTGTTTTAAGCTGCTGTTGTTATTCTAGGATTTAGATATTAAAAAGATGACTTAAAATATGACCAACAGAAAAGGAAAATAGCATGTGAGCAAACGAAAATGAATTCAAGCTGGCTTTGAAAATTGAAACATTTGTCGATTATTAATTCACATTATGTTGGATGTGGACTATTATAATAACTGTCATATTTCATTTAAAAACCATCAGAAGTAATAGAGCAGATGACTTAATTTTTTCAAAGCGAACCTTGATTTCATTTTCATTTACTCACATGTTATTTTGATTACTATATAGAGTGGTTCAAAAATGTGTGGCAAACCAAACTTGGTGATATTAACAATTGTGTGAAAAAAATGCTGAATTTCCGGTTCAGGAAACTGCTGTAAGCAACAGTAACACTTGAATACACAAGGTTTTCCATTTTAAAAATCTGAGTTCGCACATTTTGAGCACCCCAGTAATACCCAGTGGCACCATTTCTCATATCCGAAAGGTAGGTAGTTCACAAAGAACATATTTTTCAGTAACGTTTCGTTATTCAATTTTATTCGGATTCTACAGTCGCCTCAAATTCGGCATTTTATCTCCAAAACAGTTAACCGTAAGCCCATACAAGTTTATATTAATATGATTACCATTTCAAGAGAAAATTCTTGAGCTATACCTAAATATAGAGTGTTGTAGTTAAGTTGATTCACTACACACAAAATATGTTACTAATGCCGACTACGTTAGTGCCTACAACGTTCAGGAAAACAAGTTTTATGTAGCTAAACCTTTATAAATATTTTCCACCCCTCTATCCTTGCCGGATCCTGTCCAACATGTTTTTTAGATCTCATCAGCTGTCACTGGTCAAATTTTGTCATAAACCTAAGAGATTGCCTTGGATCTGTATCTACCTTGTGTTCGCGATGCAAATGCACAGCACACGGGCCTTTTGAACAATAATAGATAGAAACGTAATTTCATCTTCGTACTTTCTATAAGTCGCGTGAGATTAGTTAGAGAAATGTATTGAGTCGTTATTGGAACAATTTTTAGAGGAATTTGTAGGTATAATTTTAGAAACTTTGGAATGTAATTTTACTTAAATATACAGCAAAGATGACTTTGATGCTGCTGAAAAGAGCGAATTGAAGCACGTACTTACTATGGAAATTATCTGAGCGTATAACTCGATTATTTATGAAAATTAGTTTAGCAAACTTGGAATGAATAAAAGAAGACAAGTCAACATACCAGTACCATCTTCAAATTTAAATGTCCCTGTGAAAAGTGTTATAATTCCACAATAATTGTTTTTACGCTGGATTTTCACTGCTCTTAAACACTGGAACACTTACCCTTAATCGTTGCACCCGAAAATAATAAGTAATGCGTGATTTAGAATATATTTAATGCATCCAAAGAACGTACAACATACAAAATACAAGTTCACACCTAAGCCGCGGTGCTTTCGGGTACAAGGGCGGAAGTGTTCTCACTGCGCTCCCTCGCTTAACGTGCGCCTAACCCTCTGGTACAAAACTACTTAAGTCAAGCGCCGCTTTTTCCACTAAGGGCGTGGCGCCAAATTTGAATTTATGCATAGGCATAAACATACTCCCCCCCGTTGAAAGGATGACTTTCAACGTAAAACACATACGAATAGATAATAATCAAATTCATGTTACAATAAAAATGGGCATCTTAATCTAGCTATTTACAACAATTTATTTAATACTAGTCTACCTTTGCTAAACTAATGCTAAACGTCACTGATCGGAAGTGCGCAAGTTTTTGAAACGGCACGTTTTATGCTGCCCTTGGCAGTTTTTATTGTTGCGACGCGCACGACACCATCTGCACCTGCGTGCACTGTCACTACACGTCCCAAGATCCAGTTTAGAGGGGATGTGTTGTCGTCTTTGACGACCACCAATGCTCCTGGCTGAAGATCGGGTGCTCGAAGCCTCCACTTAGAGCGTTGCTGCAGCTCCGATATGTATTCTTTACACCATCGTGCCCAAAAGTTTTGCACGATTTGTTGAAGCCTTTGGAAGAGCGAGAGGCGATTCTCAGGCAGCTGTCTTAGATCGTTGTCCGGTATGGCTACAAGCGACCTTCCAACCAAAAAGTGAGCCGGAGTAAGGGGAAGGAGATCGTCAGGATCGGAACTTAAAGGGGACATTGGTCGGGAATTCAATATGGCTTCTATTTGAACAAGCACAGTATTCATCTGTTCATAAGTTAATAAAGCATTACCAACCACTCTCTTCAAATGATGCTTAGTTGACTTGATACCCGCTTCCCATAACCCGCCGAAGTGAGGGGAACTGGCTGGAATGAAGTGCCAGCGCAGCCCTTCGTTCTGAATTGACGCAGACAAGTCTCTTTCATTATCTTTAAGAAATGCTCCTAGAGCTTTCAACTCGTTATTGGCACCGACAAAATTAGTGCCGTTATCTGAATAGATATGCGTTGGTTTACCACGTCGTGATACAAATCGCTTTAATGCCATGATAAAACAGTCCTTAGTCAAATCAGTTACGAATTCTATATGAACGGCCTTAGTAGCAAAGCATACAAAAAGCGCAATGTAACCTTTATTAGTTTTACAGCCACGACCAGCTCTATTTTTTATCAAAATCGGACCGCCGTAATCAACACCCACGCATGCAAAGGGAAAGGTTGCTTCAACCCGATTTTTTGGCAGTTCTCCCATAAGGGGATTAACTGATTTTGGATTTGCACGGAAACAACGAAAGCACCCCCGGACAATACCTCTGGTCGCATTGCGACCTGAGATAGGCCAAAATCTCTCGCGAATGGTGGCTAATACAAGTTGAGGTCCCGCGTGACCTAATTTAATATGCTCTGCTTTCAATATTAATTTTGTTAATCGATCATGGCCGTGTAAAATTATTGGGTGTTTTTTATCATACGGAAATTCCGAATTCCGCAGGCGACCTCCTACGCGTAGAATGCCCCTATCATCGACGAATGGATTTAATTTTAAAATTGTACCTTTGGATTGTAACGTCTTTCCGTTTTTTAAATCTGTTATTTCTTTGTGAAATGTCTGATTTTGCGCAATTTTAATCAAATGCATAAGTGCTTCATGTCTTTCATCTACGCTAATGGGACCTAGAGCGCGAGATTCCTGAGTTTTTAAACAATTGCTCTTAAACCTATAACAATACGCGGCGACGCGGATTAGCCTATCTAGATTGGAATATTTAGAAATGTCAATTGCGGGCGAGTTAATCAATACTAATGATTGGACGGATGTTCGCATCTCCGGTAAATTGTCTGCCTTTAAAGCAAGCGTAGGCCACTCATCTTCCGAATCTAACAGCCATTGAGGCCCGTTCCACCAAATATTAGATAACTGCAAATTTTTGGGATTAACTCCACGTGATAACAAATCCGCAGGATTATCGTGAGTGGGAACGTGACGCCATTTTCCAAATTTGGTTAATTCTAGAATTTCACATACTCTATTGGCAACAAAGGTCTTTAATACACTAGGAGGTGTGTTTAGCCAGCCTAATACTATAGTTGAATCACACCAGAATGTGCAAGAATTGAAATTCAAATCTAAAGATCCGTTTACCTTATTAGCCAATTTTGCCAAAATTAATGCACCGCATAATTCGAGGCGCGGTAACGTTATCCTTTTAAGAGGAGCAACCCTTGTTTTGGCACACAAAAGGCGTGCAAATACGTTGCCCTGTTCATCCGTGGACCGCACATAAATGCTACAACCGTACGCGACCTCAGAAGCATCAGAAAAAGCGTGCATTTCAATTTTTATTGGCTTGCTACAAATAACGTGACGAGGTATAGTAACTTCATTTAAATGTGAAAACTCGTCTTTTAACTTCGTCCATTTTACGTGAAGGTGTGGCGGTACAGATTCGTCCCATGATATATTTTCCTGCCAAAGTTGCTGAATAATAATTTTAGCAATAACTACACATGGACTAACCAAACCTAGGGGATCAAATATCTGCGCCACTGCTGATAAAATGTTGCGCTTCGTAACTGCTTGATTTTCCGAAGTGTCATTTATTTGATATGTCAATGTGTCTGTCCTAGCGGACCAAATCAAACCTAATGTTTTTGTGTTGTCGCTTAAACACATATCTAAAATTTGGTTAGATGGATTAGTATCACCGAGAGCCTTCAGTATTTCCGTGGAGTTTGACACCCACTTACGCAGTTGGAAGCGACCGCGCTTCAATACGTTGGAGACCTGTTCGCACGTATGAATAACAGAATCTATAGAATTCCCACCTGATATATAATCATCGACATAGAAATCATTTTTTATAGCCCTTGCTGCATCAGGTAGCTCGGCTTCACATTCGTTTGCCAATTCAAATAAACAACGTATGGCTAAAAACGAGGCCGATGCTGTACCATAGGTGACAGTGTTTAATTCGTAGGCGTCTAAATGTGAATCGACATTTGATCTCCACAGAATGCGCTGTAATGGCCTTTGAGAAGGTTCAATCAAAATTTGCCTATACATTTTCTCAATGTCGGCCGAAACAACAAATGAATATTTCCTAAATCGCAGAATTATCGAAAGGAGATCGTTCTGTATCACCGGCCCTACCATCTGAAGATTATTAATTGAATAGCCGGTATTCGTTAACGCCGAACCGTTGAACACCACTCTGAGCTTGGTACTTACGCTGTCCTCTCGCAAAACTCCGTGGTGAGGCATAAAATATGACGCGCAATTAGGATCGTTAATGTTAGATACCTTTGACATGTGCCCTAATTCCTGGTATTCCGACATAAAGTTAACGTACCTTTCCTTTAATAAAGGATCAGAATGCAGGCGCCTTTCTAAAGCAAAGAACCGACGCTTGGCCTGCTTCATCGACGAGCCTAATTTTTCGATTGATTCTTTAAAGGGAATTGATACTATGAATCTACCGTCTTGATCTCGCCTTGTCGTTTTAACAAAATGTTTTTCCGTTGCAATTTCCTCTTGGGACCATGATTTAATAATTGGAAAATCCTCAATCTCCCAGAACTTGGCTACTTGAGTTTCTAAACCTTTACTAAAATGACAAGCAACCCTGGTGGGTTGTTTTTCGCCAACGGGCCCTGAAATAACCCAACCTAATGATGTTTTCTGCAAAATGGGTTGATTTGCGCCTAGTCTAATTTGACCCACTAAAATTAAACTCCAAAACAAATCTGCACCTATCAAAAGGTCAATGGGACCTGGCTCATTGAATGTGGAATCTGCCAATTTTGAAACGTCCACGAAAAAATTAGGAAGATTTCCCGTAATCGCGGGCAAAACAAAACAAGTTAGTTGAGCTACAAATAAACCGCGCTGCGAGAATATTTTAAAAGTACATTTTTTCTGGCTATGAGACGTCAATTTGTTTAATCCCGAAACCGCAAGTTTGGTATTTTCCAATTTTAGGTTTAGAGTAGAACAAAGCTGTGCGGTTATAAAACTGGAGTGGGATCCACTATCCAAAAGGGCGCGAATGCGATGGGTTTCCGTAGAATCGGCAAGCAATACGCATACTATAGACAATAATACCTGACCGCTTGCCATGTTTAAAGCTGACAAGGCAATATTTGAACTTTCGCCTGAGGGGGCTGGGGATGGCTCCGCAGCCGTAATCGGAGCCCTCACAAAATTCCTTTCAAGGTGAAGCAAAGTGTGGTGTTTAGCCCCGCATTTTCTGCATTTGCTGGATTTACAGGACCTGTTAAAATGACCTCGCTTTAAACAATTTAAGCAGGCTTTGACATTCCTTGCCTGATCAATTCTTTCCCGAACGGATAAATTTAACGCGGCTTTGCAATCCCATGGGGAATGCTCTTCGTTGCAAAACAGGCAACATTCCTTTGTACCGACAAACAACCTCGGATTGAACTTTGGCTTGTTGTCAGAAATTTTGTCCGAATGGCGCAATTCCAAAGTTTCCAGGAGGTCGGCACGCGATCTAAGAAATTTTAAAAGATCTTCAAGCGAGGGAAGTGAATTTTCCCATTTGTGCTCCTCCCACTGCCTAATTGTGGCTCTATCTAATTTTGAACAAACTATATAAATAACTGAAGTGTCCCATTCTTTCGTGGGCTGATTTAACAAACTTAGAGAGCGCAAATGCTTTAACACGTTATCTATTAATTTTCGAATCTTGTCAGCGGATTCCTTAACCAAAACCTCTAAATTAAATAGAGCCTTTACGTGATTGTGGACCAATAAGCGTGTGTTATTGAACCTTTTACATAAAATGTCCCATGCAGTTAAATAATTCGATGCCGAAAATTCAAGGGATTGGATCACTTGCGCGGCCGTGGACGTTAAGGAACTTCGCAAATGATGTAGCTTTTGTATATTGTTTATACTACTATTTTCATGAATTAGCGATTGGAATGTATCACGAAATTCCAACCAACGCTCATATACCCCGTCAAAACAGGGGAGCTGGATTGTTGGCAATTTTATGGCATTTAAAGCATAATCATTATTTGAGATTGCTGAAAGAGACTGACCTACGCCATTGTTCGCAGTTTTAAATTTCTCAATTAACGTTTTCGCCTTTGCGATGGACGAATAAAATAGCTTGTCAAAATTTTCGCGCTCTACCATATGTGATTCATCTTCACCCTCTTCTAAACATTCGAGTTCCATTTGAACACTTTCGAATTCATCAATTAAAGCATTGGTTTTAAGAACCCTATCTTGTATTTCAATCACAGAAACATCATCCAAAGTGGCGTCGGAAGCAACAATCTGCTCAATGTGGTTTTTGAAAATTGTAAGCCGCGATTTTACTGAACCGCGCTTTCGCCTAAGGGCTTGAATTTCAGCAGCATTTTCGTTCGACATAATGAATTTGTGCTTGTACAAACGGAAAGGGATACAGAATAAAGGAAAAAATATTGCTCACTTACGGTTTTTGGCAGCGTCGCGTAGCCGAAAAGGATCTTTGTCCAGATGCGCTTCTTACAAGGGCCGGTGCAAGGTCAATGCGACTGCGTTGGTCCACTGTAATCGCTTGTTTTCCTGGAATTCTGGGTGCGTCTTCCTACAAGGGCCGGTACAAGGTCGATGCGATGTGACTGCGATGGTCCACTGTAGACGCTTGGCTTCCTGGTGGTAACGCGATGCCGAAAATTCGAAAACCAAAGGGCCATGCGCATCGAAGGACCAGATGTTTTTACGCTGGCTTTTCACTGCTCTTAAACACTGGAACACTTACCCTTAATCGTTGCACCCGAAAATAATAAGCAATGCATGATTTAGAATATATTTAATGCATCCAAAGAACGTACAACATACAAAATACAGGTTCACACCTAAGCCGCGGTGCTGTCGGGTGCAAGGGCGGAAGTGTTCTCACTGCGCTCCCTCGCTTAACGTGCGCCTAACCCTCTGGTACAAAACTACTTAAGTCAAGTGCCGCTTTTTCCACTAAGGGCGTGGCGCCAAATTTGAATTTATGCATAGGCATAAACACCGATTATCGGTATCGGTCGATCCCTATTAAAAATAGTGTTAGAAATCATCTGTCGAAGCTTGTGCCCAACCTTATAAATCACCCTGTGTAGTGTTCCAAAAAAACAATTTTGACCGGATACTGTATAAGCATCACTTTTCTTTATTGAAATAAAAAACTAACAAACAACGGGAATAGACTGGCATAAATTCCCCCTGATTTTCAGAAACAAAGTAATTCATAAATAACACATACCCTTAGGATAACTAGCTGCTTGACTTTCGTGATAGAATCACTTTAAATATTTTATTGCAAGATTGTACAGTAAATGTTATAGCATTTTACTTTAATGTAGTAACCCTATGAATTTTCGACAATTCGATATATACTAGAAGATACTCCAGTAAGTTACTTTTTCTCAATAATACGTAGTATGTTTCAGGATTTTTCATTCAATGATCAAACTTAAAAATACGTCAATGTTATATAAAACTAGCTTTTACCCGCGACTTCGTTCGCGCGAGGTTCGTTATTTGTGTACTAACTAATGACTAATTATTTTCTGTCATCCCATCCCATCCCATCCTATCCCCGTCCCCGTCCCTTTCTCCGTCCCCGCCTCCGTACCGTCCCATTCCGTCCCGTCCCGTCCCGTCCCGTCTCGTCCTGTCCCGTCCTCTCTCCTTCCATCCCATTCCTTCCTTTCCCTTCCCTTTCCGTCCCGTCCCGTCTCGTTCCTTTTCGTCCCGTCCCTTCCTTTTCCGTCCAGTCCCTTCTTGTTCAGTCCCGTCCCGTCCAGTCCCGTCCCTTTCCGTCCCGTCCCGTCCCTTCCCCTTCCATCCCATTTCTTCCCTTTCCTTTCCGTATCATCCCGTTCCGCCCCGCCCCGCCCCGCCCCGTCTCGACCCTTCCCGTCCCGTCCTGTCCCGCCCTTTTCCCTCCCGTCCAGTCCCGTCCCTTCCCGTCCCGTCCCGCCCCTCCTCTTCCATCCCATCCCCTCCCCTTCCATCCCATCCTCTTCCTTCCCATTTCCGTCCCGTCCGTCCCGCCCCGCCCCGACCCGTCCCGCCCCGCCCCGTCCCGCTTTGCCCCGTCCCGCTTTGCCCCGTCCCGTCCCGTCCCGTTCCGTCCCTTCCCTTCCCGTCCAGTCCCGTCCCGCTCAGTCCCGTCCCGTTCCGTCCAGTCTAGTCCCGTCCCGTCCCGTTTCTTCCCTTATGTCATGTTCACCGTCTTGGACTTAAAAATAAATGCCATTTTCGCAATCAACGTCCCAATAAACCTCAATAACGACACCCATATCGATTTTTAGGCTTACTTACCCCATTTCACCCCCTAAGGGGTTGATTTTCGGAAAATCAAGAAATACGTGTTTGCTTATTTGTTTTTAGGAGTACTCCTACCAAGTTTAAAGTCGAAATGTCTATTTAATATTATTTTTCCATACAAAATTGGAACCCCCATTTTACCCCTTTAGGGGTTGAATTTCGAAATATCCTTTCTTATTCCTTGTATA
Organism: Agriotes lineatus; assembly: GCA_940337035.1. Taxonomy (NCBI): domain Eukaryota; kingdom Metazoa; phylum Arthropoda; class Insecta; order Coleoptera; family Elateridae; genus Agriotes; species Agriotes lineatus. The sequence continues at coordinate 43,298 of CALNHX010007018.1, read as the reverse complement.
CATCATAAAGGGAACCTCTGTGCAAAATTTCAGCTTTCTAGGTCCAAGGGTTTGGGCTGGGCGTTGATGAGTCAGTGAGTCAGTCAGGACTTTTAGAAATATATATAAGACTAGCTTTTACCCGCGACTTCGTTCGCGCAAGGTTCGTTATTTGTGTATTAAATAATGTTCCGCCCCACCCCGCCCCGTCTCGACCCTTCCCGTCCCGTCCCGCCCCTTTCCCTCCCGTCCAGTCCCGTCCCTTCCCGTCCCGTCCCGCCCCTCCTCTTCCATCCCATCCCCTCCCCTTCCATCCCATCTTTTTCCTTCCCTTTCCGTCCCGTCCGTCCCGCCCCGCCCCGCCCCGTCCCGCTTTGCCCCGTCCCGTCCCGTCCCGTTCCGTCCCTTCCCTTCCCGTCCAGTCCCGTCCCGCTCAGTCCCGTCCCGTCCAGTCCGTCCCGTTCCGTCCAGTCTAGTCCCGTCCCGTCCCGTTTCTTCCCTTATGTCATTTTCACCGTCTTGGACTTAAAAATAAATGCCATTTTCGCAATCAACGTCCCAATAAACCTCAATAACGACACCCATATCGATTTTTAGGCTTACTTACCCCATTTCACCCCCTAAGGGGTTGATTTTCGGAAAATCACGAAATACGTGTTTGCTTATTTGTTTTTAGGAGTACTCCTACGAAGTTTCAAGTCGAAATGTCTATTTAATATTATTTTTCCATACAAAATTGGAACCCCCATTTTACCCCTTTAGGGGTTGAATTTCGAAATATCCTTCCTTATTCCTTGTATACATCATAAAGGGAACCTCTGTGCAAAATTTCAGCTTTCTAGGTCCAAGGGTTTGGGCTGGGCGTTGATGAGTCAGTCAGTCAGGACTTTTAGAAATATATATAAGATATTAATATGTATTTTTCAACCGTAGAATCACGAGTGCTCAACTCTTGTTGGAAAGATTGCAATTTTATAAACAATTGATTACTTAAATTAAACAAGAAGAAATTGACGTAAAGACATGAACGCTTAACGTTGAGGGTTCTTTTCCTAAGGGTTTAACCGAGTTTAATTGCTTTCTAGCAATCATAGCAAATACAAAAAACCAAATCTGGTTAGACAAGTTTTTGCACGAACGATCTTTGATTGAAGAATTAACTGAATAAATTATACAGAAACGTCAATACGTCAAATTTTACATTTTTCAAAATGCCCAAGCATCGTGGTTAAATGTGAACAAATTAAGCTACTGCCGTAGACCTGTTTCGTTTGATACATTTCAGAAATTATCCAACCCAATAGGGGTTTCTGTAAAACTAGCAGATTCTTGCCCAGGCTAATTTGGCCGATACACAATAGTTCATAGAAATGACCATCATCGATTAACATGTCTACGGGCAAGGATTTATTAAAAGTAGTATCAGCTAATCCGATGTTTTTGGGTACGTTGAAATTTGATCGATCAAACGACACGAGAGGTAAATTTTCAATAATTTTTGAAATAACTAAAGAGTTCATATTTATATTAAAATCACTGTGTAATGATGCTACTACTGAATGTTACTACTGGAATTACACTGCGAAGCGTTAGAATTTAGTCCAACTACTGTAGTAGAGACCGTTTGTCTTTTTAATTGCAATTTATTTGCCAAATCTTCGATAATGTAATTAGCTTGGGATGCAGAATCTAATACTGCCCTAGCATTGTGCCATTTATTGTTAATATCTGTGACTTTAACTCATAGTCCAGTTACATTAGACGGAAATCTGCCGAAAAAATCCAAGTGAGCTGAAATTTTGCATACACCTTTATTTTAACATTACAAATAATGTCTCAAAAGTCCCCGTCGATATCGTGCTTGCGTTTTGAGTTATTCAAGGTCAAACGTCACAGAAATAAGTTTTTCGCAAATATCTCTCTTTCTATGAGTCATATGACTGTTTTCGTTATTACAAAAAATGAAGGCTAGGAAATTCTCTACAAAAAATATTATATAGGTTTTTTACGTACAACTAACTATTCAGCAAATAACACACTGTTAAGTTTTGCAGACGGGTTTTACTTTCTTTTACGATAAACGGAGTATTGGATTCACCCCAAAAATTCGAAGTTTTCAACAGATCTTCACGTTTTAGAGTCCCCTGAACCCAAAAAACATGTTTTTGCTCATTGCTCGGTGTGTCCGGCCGTCGGCCTGTCTGTGAACAGAATATCTCAAAAACGAAAAGAGGTATGGCGTTGAAACTTCATATATAAGTTTTGTGTACTATCTAAATGCGACGGCACGCTTTTGAAGAAAATCGCATAACCGGAAGTATGATGTTTACTCTTGTGTTTCAAAAACGGCTCTAACGATTTTTTCAAACTTTACATTTTTCTTATATTTTTAATGTGTATTGATTGAGATGGGTGATTTTCCAGTTGAATTTTAGAGGTATTCAACCAACCCATATGATCCTAACATTTTCAAAGTATCATAATTAAATTTAGATTTTAATTTATTCACGCAATCTGTGTATCCACGTACCAAGAAATTATTTCAAGTTTCCACGTCTTTCATACTAGGCATTACAACTTTCTGTTTTCTCTGAGCCCGAGTGCGGTTTTCTGTTACAAGCTTGTCTACCATCGGAATTATTTGAGTTTCTAAGATAGACAAAAACGATCTACTTTCTTTTCCGAATCGTAATTCTCCATTTTGATGCACTCTGTTGAACAGAATTGCCTGAGAGGCTGCTTCAGGATTCCGTTACTTTGCGCTGATTCTATCCGTCAAGCACGTAAACAAGACTGTGTTTACGTTTTAAACCAATGTAGTCAATGGTACTTGAACGGACGACAGTAGAAACACTAACCCCTGGAGCACAGCCTCATGCCCCATAAATATTATGGCTTAGAAGGGGTAGTGAGTGAATGAATCAAACATTAAATGCAGATTGTTTTTATTATAAAAATAAACTTGTATTTATATAAAACTAAAACGCTTAACTAAGTAACAATATCAAAGTTCATATGTACAGTTTACTGGGACAGAGCGTTTAAATTACAAAACAGCAATGTAGCAATTCTGCAGTTTTTATTTCCTGCTAGAGCGAAGGTCGCCCGTTGAACTTGCTACTGTAGGTCGGTATTGTGCATGAAGTGCAGATTTGCATTTTTCCTGGTCTTTAACTCGTCTGATTGCGTAATAACACTGGCTTTTAAATTATGAATAATGTTCCGTAAATTTGGACTGAAATATATATATATGTTTAATCTAATTTAAACATATTAAATTTAGTAATTATGAGGCAAAGACTGGTGATTGCGGCATTAAAATTTTCTTGCTATTAGATCGGAATTGCATTTTAAAAACGTGCGACTGGATTTCGTAAATTTTAGAAAATAAAATTTATGTGTGTTTAAATCAAGTTTAAACACTGTTCTCCATACTAAAGTAAGTTGTTTTATAGCAAAGGCTCCTTGAGAAGCAGAAGCAGGGTGACCATAAGTACCAGTTGTCTCCTGTAAATCGGCTACTTTGTTGACTGCATCACGAACGACATCTGCCTTAGAAGGAACTAACAGTGATGCAAAATCAGTGACATCTGGACAAATACGTCTACTAATTATAAGTAAACGCCCTAGCATTCTCAAATTGGCTCGTATCATCTTATCGTGATGAGAAGACATTGAATATCGCAAACCAATGTTATTTCCGTATGCTATAACAGCTTCATCAAACCTAATTGCTTTAGTGCAATCATCAACTCTTAAAAGTGGAAAAATTCTTTCTCGCAAAATTACATTTTTCGACTACCATTTCCTAAAGGAGGCTATTATTTGACACTTTCATACGTCAAAAGCATGTTGTTTTTGTATACTATGCAATAAAAAAATTTTTGAACTCATCTGTCACTTTTTTGCACGCTTCTGTCAAAACAGTTTATTAAATTCAAATATTACATTTTATTCTTTATTCAAATTTATGGTTATAGTACTATTGCTAATATTGCTAATAACAATACCACCGGAAGTCGATGGTACAGAGGACGAAACACTGTAATCAACTACATTTGAAATGTACTTAACTTCACCCTGCTTCAATTCTGTTTTTTTGTTTAAAAGAATTTGACTTGCAGAATTTACTTTTTCCTCGATGCATTCTTCTGCGTATCCCTCTGCGACTGTTGAAGACCGCCATCCTCCGAGACGTTTCAACCTTAAAATATCAGCCCCCGCACCAACTAACAAAGAAGTTGACGACCTTCTAAAACTATGGCCTGTATAACACTCTGGATTTGGCAGTTTTAAATACGAGGCGATAAGGCTGGGCATTTTAGCAAACTGATTAATTCCAACAACTTGAACCGTACATTTTCCATATCGTACTGCAAAAAGAATCTCCGATGTTCCACGTGTTTTGGGCGTAGTGCCATGTATTTTCTGCAAATTTCAGCAGGATTAAATATATTTTCCGTAATGGAAGGTACCGTAAATGTTCTTTGAATTTTGGTTTTCGAATCTGGAATTTTCACGATTAAGTAAGAATCATTGTCTTCTATGTCGTCGATTTTCATCTTGGTCAGTTCATCTCGTCGGCATGCACCTGACAATCCCATAATTAACACTACTTTCATTAGTAACAATTTTTCATCAGGTGATTCTACTAAAAAGGTGGTTACTTCTTCCCTCGTAAAAACCTTCGCCTTTTTGGGTTTGTACCCCTCACTTCGTCGTTTTAAAAAAGCCGTTACCTATAAAATCATAATTAAATAAGCCTTATTGTTATTTTATTATTGTTAGGTACCTTAGGAAATCTTCCAATATTAACGTTTTCCTTTGCTACCAATGTCGACTTTAACATACAGTATTTGGCCAAAGAGTCGACGATTTTAATACTTTGGATTTTTCACCCAAATAGGCCAAAATAGCAGTTTCTGATACTTTCCGAACCTCCTTCTCGTTGCACCACGCCCTGAAAAGTTCGTATTCATTTTCGTAAAGTTTTCTTGATTTTTCAGGTAGAAGCTGAAGAGTAGCAGCGTCCGCTGCTTTTTGAATATCATCAGGGACATCACTTTCGTCGCTCATGTTTAAAAATATAATGCACCAAAACGCCTGCGGCTCATTCTTTAAACTTTCTCACGCGTGCAAAAAAGTGGCACTTTAGCTACTCGTTGTATAAATAACTATTGCATTGCGATGCAAGAATGTATTTAACGTTCTTCCTGCCACAACATTTTCTTTACCACGGTATCTTAATTTAAATCCATTTTTGCATTTACTATAATGCCTGCCGTATCTCCTTTTGAATATCAAAGCACCACAATTTGTACATGGGACATAGCACCGTCTCTCTCAACCCCTTGTCGAGGGCGTTGGTGAACTTTTAAAATACCCCTGTTATAAGACCTGCAGTTATTGTAAATGTAAGTACCCCACAGTCTTATAGCACGCAGGATCCTATCACGTTCAGCGTCACCTATGAAAAATGGTCTGTATAAATTTTAATAATATTTTATAGATGCAAGAATTTCCCTTGCTAATTTTAGTAATTTAATAGAGCTAAATTAATAATTCTCTTCCCTTTCTAACTCCCCTTAAATTAACATTTATATATATATGGCGACTTTATTACAGCTATTGAGGCCGTCTATCGCATCCCAAACTCCATGCTTAACATTTTCTAAGCATATATGTAGTTACAATTTAATTCAGGGTATCTAGTGTTGCGCAAAAATCTACAGTTCCCGCATTTAAATACAAATTTAAAATGAGAATAAGTAACCAAAAAATATAAATCACTTCAAAACATATTTAGCTTCATTCAATTCCTAACTGTAGAATAAATACTAATAAATCCCTTAGTTTTTAACTTTAAATAAAAAACGTTACCTCACTCTCACATTTCCCGCTGTTATGTTAGATATCCTGTATTTTTATTCTTATTAAAGGATGTCAATGCAAGTTCACTACCTGATAAAAAGAGGAAATACATTTCACGTTTTCAGTCATAAGTGCATATATTGTTGATGCAAATGTTCTACACTGATAAAATGAATGTATAAGGTAAGATTTAACCAATTTTAATTTTCATGGCTAAAATGTACAATTATGTATCGGCAGCTTGCATAACAGAACCTCCATTATGTCTTACATAGTCAGCACTAAAAATACTAAATTATTGGCGGTGCTATTTTTCAGTTAGAATTTACTTACTATTATGAACTAAGTGAACCTAGAACTGTAAGTACTATCGTTGCTTAAGCTATTGTAACAGATGGAAGTATAACAAGGTTCCCCTTCAACGAATTTAACCAGGCAGCACATTCTTTAACATATACTGGAATGGTATGTGTGTGTGTTACTGGTTAATTAAATATAATATTATATAATATCAGACAAACCAAACCATTTGCAAAATATTTTTAGTCGTATAAAAATTGGACTGGTTAAAATGAAGTTGTATTTCCTTAATTTCAAAATAAATGGTAGTATGCCCGTGTATCTTATTTATCTACAAATCCCATGTTATTGAACGCTAGCTCTGGTAAAGCAAGATAAATACTCTATTATAATCTACCCATGAAAGTCGTAGCATGCGTCTGTAGGCCCACATTTCAAATGCACCGATTTTGTTGCATAAGTACTGTGTTAACGTCCAGGCTTCTACCCCATACAGCAGCACCGAAAACACATAGCATTTAAGAAGTCTTCTCCTTAGATATAATTTTAAACTACGGTTACATAGTAGAGATTTTAAGTTGTTAAACACACATCTGGCTTGTCCAATTCGGCTTCTCACTTCCTTTTGTTGTCTTCCTTCGTCATTTATTATCATACCCAAATATTTATAGTCAGATATTCGTTGGATGCTTTTATTGTTTATTGTAATTTCTTGCATTGTTGGTTGTTTTTTTGTTATTACCATATACTTGGTCTTTTTTAGATTCATGTCTAATCCATATGCTGCGCTGCTTTCATATATACAGTTGAACAGATTTTGAAGATCT